>VSMD01122641.1:0-155100 GCA_008750895.1 Mirza zaza
GAGACCAGCCTGAGCAAGAGCGAGACCCCATCTCTACTATAAATAGAAAGAAATTAATTGGCCAACTAATATATATAGAAAAAATTAGCCGGGCATGGTGGCACATGCCTGTAGTCCCAGCTACTTGGGAGGCTGAGGCAGCAGGATTGCTTGAGCCCAGGAGTTTGAGGTTGCTGTGAGCTAGGCTGACGCCACGGCACTCACTCTAGCCTGGGCAATAAAGTGAAACTCTGTCTCAAAAAAAAATAAAAAATAAAAAAAAAAAACAAAGCTGTGAGGCAGAGGAGCTCAGCAGTGAGGGGAGAGGACCAGGCCTGAGCCCTGGCCACACATGGGGAAAGGCCCCAGGGAGAAGAGGCAGAGCCAGCAAAGCAGCAAGAGGTGAGAGGAACATACCCCCAGTCCCCTCAACAGGGCCAGTGTTGTCACTGTTGCAGGCAGGCAGGCTGCCTGACCTTTGACTTCATTCTACCTTGCTGGGAATTCCAACCCTACTTTTTTTTTTTTTTTTGGAGACAGAGTCTCACTTCGTTGCCCAGGCTAGAGTGAGTGCCGTGGCATCAGCCTAGCTCTCAGCAACCTCAAACTCCTGGGCTCAAGCAATCTTCCTGCTTCAGCCTCCCGAGTAGCTGGTACTACAGGCATGTGCCACCATGCCCGGCTAATTTTTTCTATATATATTAGTTGGCCAATTAATTTCTATTTATAGTAGAGACAGGGTCTCGGTCTTGCTCAGGCTAGTTTCGAACTCCTGACCTCAAGCAATCCACCCGCCTCAGCCTCCCAGAGTGCTAGGATTACAGGTGTGAGCCACCGCGCCCGGCCCCAACCCTACTTTATTTTTTAAAAATAAATTAGTCTTTCCCTCCTTCCCTCTCCAAATCCAGTGCCTTTCAGAGTGAAGTCCTCTAACAGCTCAGTGTGTACTGCCCCAGGCCAGGTGGGGACTTTTCCAGCATTTTTGTCTGGGGCTGTTTTTTATATACCATTAAAGCATCACCAGAACAAGAGAAGTGGGCTGTCTCTCCATGTACCCAGGAGCCTCTTAGAGGAGGTCCACATATACACTGTTTCCCCTTTGGGGCCCATGTCGTCGTCTATTCTGCTGGGCAGAGAGCCAAGGAGGACATTCTGCTATAAAGTACTTCCTTCTCTGGGCAGATGCTTCTGAGCTGTTTTGTGCAGTCCATGACTAGGTGATTTGCTTTCTTATGATTCCTACCCCAGAAGTACACTGTCACCCCAGGTTTTCTGCACGTTGTTGCCCTGCAGAAGTTTACAGAGATGGAGCAGAGCCCTGCTAAGCAGAAGTTTGGCTGCCATGACTTCTTATCTTTACACCTGGGACTTATTTTGAATTGTTTTTGATCTTTGTGTTCTCAAGGTCAAATTGAATACTAGAAGTTAAAAAGAAATTAGGTCAGCACATGTCCTGATGCGGTGGCTACTCTTGATGCAGATACAGGTGAATAATTTTTTGAATTGCTTATTTGTCACAATCAGTGGCTGCATTTTAATTGATCAAATGAGGAATAAGTGTGTGACTTTAAGACCAGTGTTCATCTACAGGAAGTTTGCTGAGTTGGTTACATTTAAAAGCTATATTACTAATAGAGATTGGTTTGATTTTAGTGGCAACACAGGTGGTATTGCCTTTACCACAGTTAAAACTTGAAAACTCATCCATTACTAAGGGGTCCATACCCTTTCTTTAGATTCTGTACTCTCAGAATATGGTATTTTTATTCTGCATACAATGAATTTTGAAAAGGAATATTGTAGAATAATTGAAAATTATGAGATTCACAGACAGTGCCACATTTTTTTCCTCAACGATTCCCATGGAATCTCTGAGGTGAGGTGAGGCATGGCACCTGGTGGGGCTGTGCTACTGGGTTTTTTTTTACCCAACAAGCAGAGTATTTTCTTAATCCTAAAAATAATGTCCATATTCTCATGAGTGCGGACTTCCCTCTTTTATATCAGGCAAATCAAAGGAACCAAAACCATGTTGCTACAAGTAAGTGATGTGCCTGGCTCTCAGGCTGCCCTTTATTTCTGAAAGTGAAGGCTTGCAGAAAACTGTTCAGGAACCATGACTGACTTTTAGGAGCACAAGCATGATCATTTTCACAACATATGTTTCTCCAAAACCCTACACAATGATGATGTTGGCTAGGCACGATGGCTCATGCCTGTAATCCTAGCACTCTGGGAGGCCGAGGCTGGTGGATTGTTCAAGGTCAAGAGTTCGAAACCAGCCTGAGCAAGACCGAGACCCTGTCTGTACTAAAAATAGAAAGAAATTAATTGGCCAACTAAGAATACATAGAAAAAATTAGCCAGGCATGGTGACGCATGCCTGTAGTCCCAGCTACTCGGTAGGCTGAGGCAGAAGGATTGCTTGAGTCCAGGAGTTTGAGGTTGCTGTGAGCTAGGCTGATGCCACAGCACTCTAGCCTGGCCAACAGAGTGAGACTGTGTCTCAAAAAAAAAACCCTTTGGGCCAGGTGCCCTGGCTCACACCTGTAATCCTAGCAACTCTGGGAGGCCAAGGGGGAAGGATCACTTGAGGACAGGAGTTTGAAACCAGCCTGAGCAAGAGCAAGACCCCATCTCTACTAAATATAAAAAAATTAGCCAGGCATCATGATGCACACCTGTAGTCCCAGCTCAGAAGGCTGAGGCGGGAGGATCGCTTGAGCTCAGGAGTTTGAGGTTGCAGTGAGCAGTGATGATGCCACTGCTCTAGCTGGGGTGACAGAGTGAGAGATTCTGTCTCAAAAATAAGAAATCTTTGTGGAGGAAAAAAGAAAGCAACCTTGATATATGGATATATGAAGAAATTGCCATTGCTACAGAACGTGTCCCCAGCAGCTCCTGCCCAGTGAGTGACCTGCGTGTTAATTTGCTCCTGTGGGTTCCTAGCACCAAGCAGAATCAGGGATGGGAAGAGGGATGTTTCTGAAGCACTGTCTCTTCTGGTCCATCTCAGATAAGAGAGGCTCAAAAATAAGGAAGACATCAGAGAGCTCAAACTTTGTTTTAGGTTTTTTGTTTGTTTAATTGCTGATTTGCCATGGGACCCTTAGACAGCTCGGGCCACTTTTAAATGGGAGGAAAGTATTGCTCTTCAGGGGAGTGAAGTGAAGGGTGTGCCTTGGATGTTCCAACGGTGCACAGGCGCATCCAGGTGACTCCATCCCATGAGTGGAACTCAGGTGTCCTTGCCAGTCGAGGAGAAGGGCATTCTGACAACTATTGTCGAACAGGTTTTTGGTTTTGGAACTTTGAAAGACCAAAAGCTAGGCAGAGTTGACGTTTCCCCACAGGCAGTTCTTGCTGAGTGGTGTGGCAACCAGGCCACAGGTGATGTTTGGGGTGATAAGAGTTAAAGCATCCTTGTGACTGTGGGAAGTCAGAGGACAAGCACGGCATCTGGGCCTATCTGGTGTCCCCAGGGAAGGGAAATCACATGGTGAGGAGAAGCAAACAGAGGACTAGATTAGATGGGTTGAGTTTGGGGAAATGGAGAAGGGGCAGGAGATTGCCTAAGACTTTTCTTTGTGTCCGGGCCAGACTCTCAGAGGAAGCCAACTCCCTAGGGCAGCTCTAGGGAGCAGAACAGATAGCAGAGTGCACATTGCAAGGAGGCCTTTGTGAACCCAAAATAAGAGAGCACTCTGCCAGGAAGTGAGCCCCTGGCTAGGTGCTGAACCTTTCCCCACTGGTGACTACAGTGGGGTCTGGGTGGCTGTGGAGGGTGGGTTTCATTCCAAAGCAGGACCTCTTACAGTCTGCTTTACCCAGGTCTCAGAGCCTGTTTGAAAGTGAATTGGGGCCGGGCGCCGTGGCTCATGCGTATAATGCTAGCACTCTGGGAGGCTGAGGCGGGTGGATTGCTCAAGGTCAGGAGTTCAAAACCAGCCTGAGCAAGAGCGAGACCCCATCTCTACTATAAATAGAAAGATATTAATTGGCCAACTAAACATATATATAAAATAATTAGACGGGCATGGTGGTGCATGCCTGTAGTCCCAGCTACTCAAGAGGCTGAGGCAGGAGGATTGCTTGAGCCCAGGAGTTTGACATTGCTGTGAGGTAGGCTGATGCCATGGCACTTGATCTAGCCTGGGCAACAAAGCGAGACTGTCTTAAAAAAAAAAAAGCCATCTTTGGGATAAGAGCAGAGATGGAGTAGAAATATTAGCCAGGCGTGGTGGTGCATGCCTGTAGTCCCAGCTACACAGGAAGCTAAGGCAGGGTGATCACTTGAGCCCAGAAGTTTGGTGTTGCAGTGAGCTGTGATCACACCACTCCACTCTAGCCTGGGCAACAGAGCAAGACCCTGTTTCAAAAAAAAAACAAAAAATGGATTGGGCAGCATGGCCTAGTTATTTAGGCACGTGCTATGGACCTGAACAGCCTGATTTCCAAACTCTCTCACTTTTGACCACAGGCTAATAGCTTAACTTCCTAGGCCTGTGTTTCCTCCTCTGTGAAGTCAAGATGAGAAATAATGTCCGATTCTGGGTTTCTGGAAGGAGTCCACCAGACTGGCATGTGCTGAGCAGGGGGTGCCTGTGAGCTTCTGCAGCAACTTACACAGACCTTTTGACTAGAACACACACTAACCTTTCTCTCTTCCTCCCCCTCCCAGCACAGCCAGGACACTGAGGTCCTTGAACAGCATACTCTCTGGTTCTCAGGTGAGGACACTGCCCAGCAAGCAGAGACTTGGTAAGGAAATTTTCCCCATTTCTAAGGTGGAGAGAGTTCTGGACTCTGAACCCGCTGTTAGAAGTTTACAGACCTGTGCTGCTGCCTCCCTGGCCCAGAGCCTTCACAGGTGTTCCCAGAGGACAGGTGAAGGCAATGAGCCTGGGCTGGGAGCTCAGACAGACAAACTCAGACTCTCCGCTGCTCTTCTTCTCTAAGAGGCCTGCCCTGACCTTCACACTGGGAATCTCCCCCAGGCTTCTGTGCCCAGACCTGCCGTTCACTGTCCTCTACTCATGTTGGCTAACAGCATAAGTTAAAGTTATTGTCCTTTGTGTCTACCTGCCCCAGCCTCAGTAAGCCCCAAGGGCAGGGACTTTTGTTCCTTTCTTTCTGAATTCCAAGTTTATAACAGTTCCTGGCACATAATGCAAGTGAGTATTTGTTTTTTAAAAAATAATAGGCAGAGGCCAGGCGCAGTGGCTTAGGCCTGTAATCCTAGCACTCTGGGAGGCCGGGGTGGGCAGATCATTTGAGCTCAGGAGTTCAAGACCAGCCTGGGCAAGAGCGAGACCCCATCTCTACTAAAAATATATAGAAAGAAATTAGCTGGACCACTAAATATACATATATATAAAATTAGCCAGGCATGGTGGCATGTGCCTGTAGTCCCAGCTACTCGGGAGGCTGAAGCAGGAGATTGCTTGAGCCCAGGAGTTTGAGGTTGCTGTGAGCAACCTAGGCTGACACCACGGCACTCTACTCAGGGGGATGGAGTGAGATTCTGTCTCAAAAAAAAAAATGATAGGAGAGATGTAGGAAGTGCAAGAGAGCTTCAGCGCTCGTGGTCAGAGCATTCCTGAGGTTACCCAAGATAGCCCAGGGCTGAGACAGCAGCTGGGCCAGGTCCCGGTTGTGGCCAGTCTTTGTGGGTCCAGTAGCCCCTCCAGCCCTGCACATTTGACAAAGAAGACCAAGGCTCTGAGGAGAGGGCATGAGAGGCTCTCACAGCTCCCTAGTTGGCCCCATGTGGTTTCCCATGACACCTGTCTGCACAGGTAATGCTCGTTTGTCATTCAGCTCAGGTTGGCACAGACTGCACAAGTCTCAGGGCGAGTGCTGTGGGTGTAGAGGTCATCCCAGGCTGGATGAACTTTGCAGTCAGATGTAAAAATGAAAGTGAAAGCCTTGGGCCTTGGTCTGCGTCCCGCACTGCAGAGAGTCACACAGTACGTGTAGTGTTTGGATTTTAACCCAGGGAAACAGCAGCGACTTGAATCAGGCGGTTGAGCAGTCAGTGGGCATGAGCAATGGCCCTGACCCCCGACTGCTCCATCCCGTGGCACCAGGCCACGGGGAGGCTCTGGGTCCGCAGAGGGCCTGCGCAAGCCCCGCCAGAGACGGGAAAGCTGCCCCCGAGGATGGAGCCGAGGGAAACTGGGGCCACATCGGGCATTTTTTGTTGCCTTCGCTTTGTTGCTTTGTTGATTTATTTTGGGTTTTTTTGTTGTTTGTGTGGTGGGACTGACTGATTGCAAATTCTAAGGTTCTTACTTGCTTTTTCAGCTCCCTGGATATTCATACCTGTGGTTTCCGGCTGTGGTGAAATGTCTCCTTACCGAGTGGGTTGATAAATAGAGGGCTTCAGGGGGGTGTCACTGACAACAAGGACAACTAATCATATGGGCGTCACTGAGGGGTTCTTCCCCCAGCCAGTGCCTTGTGGAATTTCCTGCTTAATCTGCTTTCCGCCCACTTAACCCACCTCTAGGAGTTTTAAAACAGCATTCCAGACCCATCTCTCAAGCAGGAGGGACGTCTCCTGTTGCTCAGCGGGCACTCTTCCTGCTTCTGCCGGGTCTTGCAGTGCCCGGTGCTCACAGCCATCCCCACCCCACCCTGGGAGCAGGCAAGGCTCTGGCTGCTTCTGCACGTGCCTGACGCACACCAGCCTCCAGTGCTGCCTGGACCTCCAGCCAGGCACAGCTCAAGTATTTGAAAATTAAAATTGTGTTCCCTCCCTGAATGTTTGCTTCTCCAAGTTAAACCACCCCAATTCTTTTCAGGCATTCCAGAACAGTATGAGAATACTTTTCATTATTGTTTATTCATGTGCTCATACATTAGCAGGCATATTTTGGGGGTTAAGTTAGGGGAAGCTACTCTGGAGGACCCTTGCAGAGCCTTGGAGACACAAAAATAAAGTCAGACCCCCTGTCACCAAGGAGCTCAGTCTCAGGGAGGAGAGGGACGCTAAGGGAGACGAGGACACCTGGACGCAGGCTGCGGGAGCCCAGCCTGGGCAGGCAGGCGTGGCTCGGAGAGGCGGCAGTGCAGTGAGTCTGCGCGGCACGAAAGGGAGCGGCAGCGCGTGCCCAGGCAGACGCCAGGGGCATCGCATCTCCGCAGGTGCGGGGGCAGCCGCTGTGCCTCGAGCTCCTGGGCAGGCTCTGTCTTGTCACCCTTCTGGTAAGGTATGCCCGAGGCAGTGCACTTCTGTTAAGGGACCTTAACAGAATATTGGTCCCCAGTGTTTCATTAGGGACTGACACAACCGGCTTCAGGGCAGAGTTGTGCTGCTGCCTGACCAAAGCAGACCCAGTAACCCTGGAGAGCCTGGCATGAAGCGCTGCCTGTGCTGGTGCCTTCGGGAGCCAGGTCTGCACTGACTTGCCTCCCCCTCCTTTCAGGAGGGGCTGCCAGCAGGCGTGGGTAGGTGTGAACAACTTGCAAAGCAGTCGTGCTTCTCATGGAAGTCAGGGGGGAAGTAGGGGCATGTGCAGACATGTTCATAAACGGACATGGGAAGAGGGGTGCCTGCTGCCGGCCCACCCCCTTCCCAAATGCACTGTCACTCTGGAGTTCTGCTCTGCTGGCCACTCTCTCCTACAGCCAGCTTCTGCTCATGCGTCAGCACGGGGCTCACCTGCTTCCAGGCTTTGTGATTCTCACGCTCAGCCCCAACCCACTGGCGCCTCTCCTCTACTGCCCAACGCCTGCTCTCTGGGTTCTCTTCCCCAATCCATGAGCTCTGCAGGGCCCCAGAAGTTTTGTCTCGTGGCTCCCCAAGCATCACTCGGCCTGCCGCAGTGGGTGGCAGTTCCTATACCCATAATGGCCCGGGTGCACATGCTTTTATCCTGACATCACTCAGCATGCAGGGCATGTGTTTCTGGGCTGCATTTCCTAGTACAGGTTGAATATCCCTTACCTGAGAAGCTTGGGACCAGACATGTTGTGGATTTCTGGAATATTTGCATTATACTTACCAGTTGAGCATCCCAATTCCAAAAATCTGTTCAATGATCCTTACAGCAGTGCTCAAAAAATTTTGGGTTTTGGAGAATTTCAGGTTTTTAGATTTAGGATGTTCGACTTATAGTATGTCATTAATAAGTTTAACCAAAACACTGGAACTTTTCTGGAAAAGCAAAATCATGTTATGCCATGTCCTTGAGGAGAGGAGAAAAGCAGCCAATGCCTTTCTGATCTGTGGGAGGAAGTGAGGGGCTGGGCCTGTGGCCCCTCTGCTTAGAGCGACTGACTTGGGACAGATTCCTTCCCAGGCACAGTCAGCAAGGCAGGTATGGATGAGTAGGTGCCACCTTTATGTCTTTTTGAGGGTGTAATACATTTGTTTCTTTTTCTTTTTTCTTTTTTTTTTTTGAGACAGAGTCTCGCTTTGTTGCCCAGGCTAGAGTGAGTGCCGTGGCGTCAGCCTAGCTCACAGCAACCTCAAACTCCTGGGCTCAAGCAATCCTACTGCCTCAGCCTCCCAAATAGCTGGGACTACAGGCATGTGCCACCATGCCCGGCTAATTTTTTTCTATATATATTAGTTGGCCAATTGATTTCTTTCTATTTATAGTAGAGACGGGGTCTGATCTTGAACTCCTGACCTCAAGCAATCCGCCCACCTCGGCCTCCCAGAGTGCTAGGATTATAGGCGTGAGCCACTGCACCCGGCCTGTTTCTTTTTTTTAATTGTTCCGTTTTATATACCCAAGTGGATAAAGGAGAGTGTAATACGTTTGAAGTGCTGTTTAATGTGTTGGGCGGTGTCAAAGGTATTGACAAAACTAGATTTCTTTTCACTTTAATTTTAATGGAAGTTTTTGGTTTCTTGGTATAAGTTGTGTATTTCTGGAATAACCTTGGCATGTTTAACACAGACCACCTGTACCAGTAATAGGTGCTGCTCAGCACAGGTGGGATGAGATTAATGAAGACCTGGGCTCCACCTTGGAGGCAATTGAAGTGGTGGCAGATAGAGCCCAGAAGGACAGTGCACAAACCGACAGTCTTCCTCAAAGGTGGTCTAGGGCAGGCGGAGCAATGCTGGAGGTGATTCAGGCAGAGTTTGGGAAGCAGAGAGCAGACACACTCTCCCTGGGAGGGAGCCCTGCCCAGGTTAGACAAGCGGCAAATGCAAACAAATCTGGAGGTGCTAGTGCCGCTGCAGCAGTCTGCCCTAGTGTGGGCCATCCTGAGTGCAAGTGGCATGGGTGGGCCTGGAGCCAGGCTGTGCTGGACCTGCTGGACCGATTCCCCTCCAAGCCCAGCAGCATTGTGAGCCAGGGCCCACACTGCAGTGGGATTCCTGAGCAGCAGGGCAGGGTAACAGTTCCGGTCCGATCGCCATGGCAGGAGTGACACAAGCACCACCTTCAGGTGCTTCACCCCTTTGTGCCTTGTCTTCATGTCCAGGGAAGTTTCTGGAACAGCTGGGCACCTGGCCATACAGGCTGCAAGGGAATCTTGGAAATGTGTTCCTACAGCTGGCAGCTTCATGCAGGCAAGAAACCAGGGCTTTGTCACTAAAGTGGAGGAAGAATGCCAGGGAACAAGAGGTATCTATACTACGAGGTTATATCAGAAACGAGCTGCTGGCAGCAGTACTTATATATGGGTCTTAAGGTGTTTTTGGGCTGGGCTTGATGGCTCACGCCTGTAATCCCAGCACTCTGGGAGGCCAAGGTGGCAGATTGCTTGAGCTCAGGAGTTTGAAACCAGCCTGAGCAAGAGTGAGACCCTGTCTCTACTAAAAATAGAAAAATTAGCTGGATGTCCTGGTGCACATCTGTAGTCCCAGCTACTCAGGAGGCTGAGGCAGTAGGATCACTTGAGCCCAGGAGTTTGAGGTTGCTGTGAGCTAGGCTGATGCCATAGCACTCTACCGAGGGCAATGAAGTGAGACTCTGTCTCAAAAAAAAAGGGGGGGGGGAGGTCAGGACTTCTGAACCTAAACAAAGCATCTTCACTTCTTTGTCTTTAGCAAAGCAGAAGTGGTTATATGCAAAGATGGGTTTGCGGAGAAAGGTGGTCCAGTCTGCAAATGCAGAAGGCCTCCAGAACCCAGGGTTTGGCCATGGAGCCTACTGTAAAAAGCCTCACTTTTCTAAGCTGAAGCACCGTCACCTGCTCAGGGGAAACCTCACAGCCAGAAAGACTTCTTGCCAATCAAAAGATATGTTTTCTTTTTATCTGTGGAAATGGAAGTTAGCTTTGAATCCACGTGAGTACAATGCACAGTCCCCAAGGGCACTCTAGGAGGCTTTATTAGGTACCAGGCTGGCTCAGAAATAGAAGCGTAGAATAAGGGGCCTACCAAGTAATTGCAGCCTTTAAGCTGCTACTACGAGAAGCAGGTCCTCCCCGTGGGAGGTCTGGAATTTTCTTAAAACATTCTTAACATTCTAGAATGTTCTTAAAAGTCAAAGAGCAGTGAAAAGAGCTCAGGACTTGGAGCTAGATGACCCTGGACCAGTCTTTTCTCCTCTCTGAGCCTCAGTTTCCCCATCTGTGGGGGTCCTCAGTGTTTGATGGTGAAGCCCTACTGCTGCCTTAGTAGCCTCCTAGGAACTGTGACACATTAGAGCATTTTTTAACACCGTTTTAAAAAGCTATTTTGGCTTATATAACTAATACATGTTCACTGTAGAAAATTTGGAAAATAAAGTATAAAGAAGGAAATCACCTGTTACCCTACCACCCACAGCTGACTACTGTTCTTCAGGGTTTTTTTCCATACATATTCTGTGTGGGATCTCAGAGAACAGGCTGTTTTATAACCTGCTTTTGCACTTGAGCTTTTTTCAGCATGTCACCATCTCACTAGATTCTTCACACCATTGTCCGATCCACAGGGGACCCAGAGGCAGGTGGGGTTTTAGCCAAAAGGGTCCTTACCATTTTTCCCTAAGTGATTGGGCATTTTTGATGATTTCTGTAGGGCAAGGATATCAAAAGGGAAGGAGGGGTGGTTTGCCCCCCACGGGGCATTTGTCAGTTCTGGAGACTGGGTTGTCACGAGGTACAGGGAGAGCACTGCTGGCACAGAGTGGTCGGAGGCCGGGGGTGCTGCAGTGCACAGGGCGGCCCCACCCAGAACCCTCCTCACAAATATTGGGAGCGCTGCGGCACGGGAACCCTGCCTCGGGGTCATTTCCAAGCTGGGAGATCACCGAGTGCCAGGGAGGAAAGCTTAGGTGGTGCTTGGTGCTGCCAGACTGCCCACAGGGAGTTTTGCACTCCCCCCAGTCTTTCAGCATCCGTACGTCCCTGGATGCTGGCCTCTGGGAGGGAGCCGTTTGTAGACTGCCTGTGGCTGACCGTGCCTGCAAGAATTAAACTCACCTGTCGAGGCTCCAGAGAAGGGAGGTTGTCTGGACTGTGGCTGGAGGTTCTGTGGAACTGGTGAGCACAGGCAGGCAGCACCATCAACTGCCTTACTGAGGGCCGTGCATTTTGAGACCTGCCTGATCCCAAAAAGAATTAACGCAACTTGGCAGGCCAAGTGAGCAGTAAAAGTGACACAAAGGGAAAATTATGGGGAGAAAACAAAGGGCCAGGAGAGCAGCGTTGGTTCTAGGGCAGCTCTGAGCCCCTGGAAGTTGGCTTCTCCCTACAGGTCTCAGTGCAGCAGTGCCTGAGGTCACCCGGCCTAGCTGGGCCAGAGTGAGGGCCTGGGGCAGCGCACCTATGTGTGGAGGCCCAGGTGAGCCCGGCCCTGCCATTCAGGCCTTCTGGTCCTGTGTTGAGAGGCCTGCACAGTGGTTTGAGGTTCCACCTCATTTGACCACTGTGGTTCTCAGAGTGCCCTGTTCTGAAGAGTCCCCGTGGGAACTCGACAGCGTGGAGACATCATCAAGAGGTGATGGGCCTGCCTGACCAGGCCCCTCAGCTCTGTATCCACAGAGGTGGGGTGAAGTCCACACTGTCCAGGGACACTTGGGCTCTGAGCCGGCTCTACCCAAGCTGGTGGTGAGGGGACCTGAGCCAGCAGGAGGACTTCCAGCTGGAGGCCACCTGCTCCTCAGGAAAAGGGCAATGTCCTAGGTGGGAGGGGGTGCGAGCCAGGAAACTCCCACCTCACTACCAGGGTGCCATGTCCCTGTTCTGGCTTGTCTGTCATTCTGATGGTGTCATGTACTGTGCTGCCCTACTGGGCAGTCAGTCTGCAGTGTGGCACAGAAGGACAGATGGAGAGACCCACCGCCCCACCCTCCTTCACCAGGGTACCTGCCTCTTACTGCACCTACCCAACCTCCTCCAAGTTGGCCCCAGACTCTGGGCCCAGCTTTCTCCTGGTAAAGGCTCCCCAGTGTTGACACCTCATAGATGGGGCCCCCAGACTGAGCCTGGTCACAGGTAGATGCCAGGACACACCTTCAACTCATGTCCCACTGCTGGCCCCGGGGTCTGCATCCCAGGGAGATGAGTACCCACTAACCCACAGCCTGCGGTGGGCAGGCGTGTGGGCATGGAGGTGTGAGGTGAGGCCTACCTGGCGGAAGTAGGAGGAGTAAGCCCGTGCCAGCCCCTGATCCCCAGGGATGGGGAAGGCCCTGGCCAGCAGGTGGCAGCACAGGCTGTCTCCCCAGAGTTGGGAGCTGTAGGAGGGTGGGGAACAGGATTCCCAGCCCCTGGTTGGCTCACCATCCTGCCTCTGCTCCCCAAGGCCTGGCCCAGCCCCTCAGGGTGCACAACCATGGTAGGACCCTGAACCAGAGGTTGGACTAGGAGGATGGCAACAGCTAGTGTGGGGGAGGTACAGGAGACTCCCCCCTAAACAGCCCTAATCCCTGTCCCAGGGTCCCCACTGTGGCCCTGGAGAGGAGGCTGTAGATGGAGGGGGAACCAATGGCCCTTGAGGCTGCCTGGAAGGAGTTAGAGTGCTGGGGCTGGGGGCCAATGAGGGGGAGGCTCTGCCTGAGGATGGAGGCTGGAAGGGAAGGAAGTGGAAGGGAGAGAATTCAGGAGATACAGAGAGGTGTTGAGGGGGTGCCTGGATCTGATTTTGCTACCCAGACTAATGGAGGAAGAACAGGGTTGCAAGGAGACCAGAAAGCTATTAAGTTTCTGGGCTCTAGCCCTGGAGTTGTCCACCCACCCTGCAGGATGGAGCTGAGGAAAGTGCCAGACTCCACCCCCAGCTCTTCCCCCCACCCACAGCCCTGACACTGGATGGAAAAGGGGTCCATGGACAGGACAGGGCAGGCACAGCAGAGTCACCACCTCCTGACATCTGTCCCATCTTACAGAAAGTGTGGCAGGACAGGCAGACCCAGGACTGAGACCCCTGTGGCCTGGCTACTGCCCTACCCCGGGGAGAAGAGAGGCACCACTCAGACTCAGGACAGGCCAAAACCCTAGTTTATTTCAGCATCAGCAGTATCTTAGCCATCAAAAAAATAAACTCTACCAAGAGCGACAGAAGTCTCTACAGCGAGGCTAAGGGCTCGCCAGGTGGCGAAACCAGGGGTGCGTGCGTGGCGGGCACGGCCCGGGCAATAAGTTAGGAAGCAGCAGGGCTGGTGGCAGGCTGGCCGGGCTTCACTTCTGGGCGGGCATGAGGTCGTCGATGGCCTGGCCCTGCTCCAGCCGCTGCTCCATCTCGATGAGCAGCTTCACGCCGTCCACCACCATCTGCACCAGCTCCACCTCGGAGAAGCCCAGGCGGTCCGCGTTGGAGACGTCGAAGACCCCGCCCACAGCGGCTGTGTCCACACCGCCTGAAGAGACAACCAGGCCATCAAGGCCGTGGGAAATGGGGCTGGCTTGGGGTGGAGGCTGCCCCCAGGGGGGAGGAGACAACCTGCAGCCCTGCCCACTCACCTGTGCCTCGTTTCTGAAGCCTCAGCCGCTTAAGCACCTCGGAGAACTTCTCGTGCTTGCCCAGGTGGGGCAGCTTGATGTGCACACCGGCCCGCAGCCCTGTGCCCAGGTTGGACGGGCAGGTGAGGATGTAGCCCAGGTGGGGGTTCCACATGAACTCGTAGTTCTTCGACTTGAAGAGAGTTTCAATCTGGAGGTGGAGAAGAGGGGTGAAAGGGAAGGGTGAACTGAGGCCTGAGACCCTGGGCCCCTGGCAGGACCCTGGGGTGACTGAGAGACCTGGGCTCCCCAGGGGGACTTATGGGACATCAATATCCCTGCTTGGGCGCTCCAGGGTCTGGACCTCCCCTGTCCCCTGCAGCAAGGTAGGGGCAGCCAGGCCTGACCTGGGTGAGGCCGTTGCAGAAGCGGGTGAACACCTCCTTCATGTTGCCCCCCTTCTGCATGGAGATGACCCGCAGGTGGTCCTCCTCGTTGATCCACACCAGGAATGTCTTATTGTCATTGTGCCTGGGGGAGGGGCACAGTCAAGTCAAGGCTCCTCCCAGACTGTGGTCTCGGCACATCCAGAAAAAAACTCTAGGGAGCCCCCAGACCAAAGGAGCGTCCCAAGTCCCTGAAGTGCTAGTTCCAGCTGTACCCAGGAGTGCAGGCTGCGGCCAAGACCCCACTCCCATCAGCATCCTGCAGGAAGGGAGACCGGGCCACCGCACACAGGGTACAAAAAGAGCCCTAAGCTGCACCCCAATCTGCCGTGTGCCCTGGAGTGGGGGTGGGGCCAGGTCCCCACCTATGGGGTGAGGGGCTGGGACACCAGGGGAAAGCACTGGGCACTGAGGCCGCCCTGCAGGGACGGGGGAGGGCGGGAGGGGGGTAGGAGGCCTGCATGACTCCCTGGGGGAAGCGCCTGCGTCACCCAGCACGCCGCAGGCGCTCGGCAGGGGAAGGTGAGAAAGAGAAAAGCAGCTCCAGCTCCCAAAGGGGGTAAAGGAGAAAGCCGAGAGATCCGTCCCCACTTCTGAGGTCTCAGGAGCTTGAGGCCTTCACCAGCCCGGGCCCAGCTCCCAAAGGGGGTAAAGGAGAAAGCCGAGAGATCCGTCCCCACTTCTGAGGTCTCAGGAGCTTGAGGCCTTCACCAGCCCGGGCCCCTTAACGCACCTGTCCGGCCAAGGTGACCTGCGGAGAACTGAGGCGGCACCAAACCCAAGCCGGGAGCTCGGCCCCTCCCTCTTCCTCCTGGCCTCAAGGGGCCCCACCCCCGCGGGGAAGGGGAGGAGGGGAGGAGCAGGGTGGCCACACACCAGATGCCGCGGGCGTCGGGCCAGTCGCGGGCCATGCCTGAGGCCAGCAGCAGGGGCGACACGGGCTTGTCGAAGAGGAAGTGGTCGTCGATGAGCTGCTGCTGCTCCGCCTCGGTCATGCTCTTGAGCGCGTAGTATCTGCCGGCCAGGTCGCCGTCCAGGCTGGACAAGGCTGCGGGGGCGGTGGGCGCTCAAGATGCTCGGGTGCCCCGGCCTCGCCGCGCAGGCTCGGGGCTCGCCGCACCCCTCCAAGCCCCGTGTCCACCCCTGGGGGTGTCAGACCCCCACCCACCTAGGCTGGGGAGAGTCGGGTCCCAGGCGGCGACCCCGGCCAGGCCCCGCCCTCCCTGGGCCCCAGGCCGCTGCGGGCAGCTGGGCCTCCGTCCCTGCGTCCCTCGGTCCCTCCGGGAAATGGAACAGGGCGCGCGCACACAGGAGCGCGGCAGCGGCTCGGGGACTGGTAAACACGCCGGCGGGACCGGCGGGCATGGCACGGGCGCCGCCGCCCTGGGCCCTCGGCCCTCGGCCCTACCTTCCACCGCCAGCTTCTCGATGGCGCGGCGCTCCCCGCGGCTGCAGTGCGGGGGGAGGCAGAAGCCGCGGATGCTGCGGCCCGTGCGCACCCGCGAGCTCAGCACGTAGTTGGGGTCCAGGTCGTCGCCGCCCTAGGGGCGAGGGGGAGTGAGCGCTGGGGACCCCTCCCCAGCCCGCCGGGCCGCGCGGCCGCCGCACACCTGCAGGTTGTCGGGGTCGAGGTCGGTCTTGTGCTCGTCCCCAGGCTTGTAGCCGCCGTGCCGGTCCTCAATGACCGGGTCGAAGAGATCCTTGAACACGTCGTACGACTCCTCGTCGCCCGCCACGCAGCCCACGGTCATGATGAACGGGTGGCCTGGGGGAGGAGGCGCGGGACGGGGGCGGTGACGTCACTGCCAGGCCGAGCGAGCCGCCGGGCGGACCCTGCCGCTGGGCGCGGGGAGGGGTGCGGGGACCCCGGCGGGGGTGCGCGTACCCGGGTTGTCCACGCCGGTCTGGATGGCGTCGTCGAGCGTGAAGCCGCTCGGCGTGCTCTTGGCGCGCAGCTCCGCGTACAGCTCGAGGGTCAGCACCTTGGCCATGTGGTTGTTGTGGGCGCTCAGGTCGGGGAACTCGTCCTCGGCCGCGAAGCGCAGCTTCAGCGCGTTGTGGCTGTTGGAGAAGGGCATGGCGGCGGCGGGCTGCGGGAGACGCGGGGGTCAGCGGGGGCCGGCGCACCGGGGCTCCCGGGGCCTGCAAGTCATTCAGCCCTCCCCCCGCCCCAGAGCCCCCGGGACGCAACCAAGGTCAGCGGGTCCGCAGCGCGCTCGGGGGCGCCCGCCCTGCCCAGGACCCCGGGCCGGTCCGGCGCGCGCTCCAGGCGACGCGGCCCGAGCCTGGTGCCCGCGGCCCGGCGCCCGCTGCGCGCAGCGCCCCCGCCCCAGCCCCGGGCCCACTCACCGGGCGGCGGGCAGGGGCGCCAGTCAGTCCGCAGCTCCGGGCGCGGCGCAGGCGAACAGCGGCCGCTCCGCGCTCCCGCGGCTCTTAAGGGGCGCCACGCGGGCCGCCCATTGGCCGCTATTTATAGCCCATTCATTCCATTGGCCGGCGCTGCGGGGTGGTGCTGCCGCTTTGTCCGCCGCCTGCAGCCCCCGACACCCCCAGGCCACCCACCCGAGCAGTCCGCTAGCTGGGACCCCGTGCACCCACCTGGCACCCGCCCAGGACCCTGAAGCCAGGCCCAGGCCCGTGGACGTCCGGAGTCCCCCTCACACACACTGCTCCCAGGCGGGAAACTGAGTCCAGAGATGCTCCGGGCACGTGAGGACGCTTGGGTGCCTCCTCACCCGGCTCCCGCCTCCCCTAGTCGCGCCAGCCCGGAGGTGGCGGCGGCCCAGGGTTCGGGAGAGAGCGCCGGGGGCTCCCGCAGCAGGTACCGCCACACCCGGCCAGGCCATCTGAGCTGGCCCTGAGCGGCTGACCTTCCTCAAGGTGCCCGGGGGCACCTCCGGGCGATCTTGGTGCGGAGCGAAGGCGCGAGAGGCGCAGTCTGGCTCCCGCCCAGCCTGGTGGCACCGCGGTGCCCTGACCTTGGGCGAAGTGTGGGGCTCCAGCCGGAGACCCACAGGCCCAGCCCCTCAGGTAGACATGGGGACACTATGCCCCTGCGAGGCTCTGGCAAGTGCACAGTCTCAGAGTCCCAGACACCAGCCCCGGGCCCTCTTCTCGGGGGATGGGTTCACCCCACCCCACCCCCAAACGCAGTCCCAAGCTAGGAAGGGATGGGAGGAAATACTCATAAACAATAAGCACACGTGAGGTTTCAAAAACTCATCTCGCTAATAATTAGAATCATGCAAGTTGACATAACAATGACTATACCCTCCCCTACCCCCAACACACCCAGATTGGCAAAAATGATGTAAAAGATGACACCAGCCAGCGGAGGCTCTGGGTTGGAACGTGGGGAGAAGGGCCTGTGAATTGCTACATCCTGTTTGGAAAGTAATTTGGCAATATCTATTAAAATTAAAAATGCTCCAACTCCATGACCCAACAATCCCACTTCCAGGAATCCAGCCTATAGGAAGGACATTCTTGGTGCTCTCTGTAAATAGACCAAGGAATGCCTAGTGTGGAAAACAAGCAAACCCGGTATAACCCGATGCCCATCACTGGAGGACTGCCCAAGGACAGGAAGCCATCTCCCTGCCGTGCAATAGTATGCAGCTGTTAAAAAGTGGGAGGTGCCCAGGAAGAGGGCGTCACTTGAGCCCAGGAGTTCGAGACCAACCGGGGCAACATAGCAAGACCCTGTCCCTACAAAATAAAAAATAAATTAGAAAAAATAAGAGGGAGTGCTACCATGTGGTTAAGGGCCATCAGTGACCACTCACACATTCCTCTGTGAATAAAGCAAGGAAACGGGAGCCCTTATCTGTGTGTTTATTTGACAAAACCCCTGTGGCGGTGGCACAGTGAGCACCTGCCCGAGGATACTGCGGCAGCAGGGTGCACAGTGCCCTGGCCAAGGGCAAGCAGCCAAGTGAAAGCAGCCAAGTGACCACGTGACGTTGGCAAGTAAGTGCCCCTGGGAGCTCGGGGGGCTCAGGCAACCCCACACAAGTGCCTCTGAGGAGAGGGCGCTGGAACTGGACAGGAAGCCCCTCGCCCTGCCTATGTGAGCCTCAGAGGGTATGGAGTCCCCCCTGCTGTCCTGTCCCCATGGTTACTGTAGAGGGGACACTTGCCTCTTTCCTCCCTCACCTTGGCATGCATTGAGACCATTTTTTCAACCAATGTAAAAAGACAAATGGCCTGTGTGGGCTGGCCAGACAGCAAGTGTCCCTTAAGCCTGGAATTCCTGCACTTCGTGCCCCCTGCAGCCCCTTCCCCTCATTTTAGACATATATGCAGCTGCCCACGCCACCCTCTGCCCCAAAGACCTCAAGTTTCTGTTTCTAGAAAGGGGAACTGCTGTCCCTGGAGGCTGATTTGGCTTCCAGATTCCAGGGGTGGGGGAGGCACACAGGGCTTTCTTTTTGTCTTCAGCCTGGAAGCTTCTCAGAAGACCACCTCTTCCCTCCTCCAGCCTCCCGGCTGAGGGCCTGACCTGCTTCCCCAGGCCCACGGGAAAGGACCCCACTCCCTCCACAGGCAAGTGGGGATTGCAGAGGTGAGGTCCTGAGGGCAGGGCTGCAGGGCTGCGAGCACCTGCCCCGACTCCCGCACAGGGGGAGGCTCCTGCCTCACTGCGGCAATCCTCGGCCTTCTGAGATGGGCAGTCTGTCCCCACTTTGCAGGTGGGTAAAGGAAGATCAGAAGCTGGGAGACAGAGGTGTTCGGTCGCAGGGCCAGCAACCCTGCCAAGATCCCAGAGCGCCAGCCCTGTGCTAGGCTGGCCAGGGCTGCCCTTGGGACTCCGACCGACAGTGCAGGGTGGTCAGGCAGCTGGGATGGGGGCAGCGACAGTGGGGACTGGGGACGAGCCTCCAAGGCCTCCAGACCCAAATGTCAGGGGAGGCTCCCCACCAGGCAGAGGCCGTTGGGAGCCTTGGCAGTCCCCAGAGCAGGGAAGCAGGGGAGGGGCCTGCAGGGTGCCAGCCTCCCTCCAGCAGGGCGCTACCTCCAGCCGACCTAGCTCTGTCTGTGGACCGTCTGCTCTCCCCAGGGCCCACAGGAGCCGGTTTGGCAGCATCTGGGCAAGAAACTGGGTGACATCACCGAGCCAGTTTATGGTCCAGGTTCCTCAGAAATCAAACCTGGTTACGCAGTAACCGTCTGGCCAAATCTTTTATCCACAGAGCTCAGCAGGGCAGGCACAGGCTGGGTGGGTGGAGGTGGGTGACATGGGAGGGCAGGGCCAGGCTCCAGGCAGGCACCAGGAGCCATCCGCAGAGTCTGTGCCCAGAGTGCAGCCCCGCCCCTGAGCTCTGCAGATCCCAGAGGGGAAGTGAGCCGGGGTCAGGCAGGGCAGGGCTTGGGGCCACAGAGCACAGCGGGGCCACAGAGGGGACCTTGGTCACCCAGTTCCTGTCAAAGTGTAGACAGAACAGTCCCTGCAGTGGGCATCCTAGCTCCTCCCTTTCCTCCATGGCCTCCTTCCTGCCTATTCCCACCTTTCTTCAACTTGGCCATTGCTTCTCTGAAGCCACGTTTACTGGCTTTAAATCCCAATCCCATTTTGACCTCATTGGCTGTGTGATCTTAGGCAAGTTACTTAAGCTGAGTCTCAGTTTCCCCATCTGTAAAGTGGTCCCTCCCTCATAGGTTTGTGGGAGGATTCAATGGGATGACACTTAGCAGGGCGCACATAGCATCAATTCTTGTTAGGGGAGTCCCAATCTACCAAGTGCCCAGGGATGGGGGCCCACCCCGGCAGCCAGCTGAGGCCTGAGGAGGCTGGTTCTGCTGGAGGACCCAGGCTGAGGGCTGGGGCAGGCTAGGTGAGCAGATGGGCAGTGCTGGGAAGGCTGCCTGGACGAGGGGCGCTGGAGCAGCTGGCCAGCCAGTGATGGACAGGGAGGGAAGCAGGAAGCCAGGACCAAGGGAAACCACCGCCAAGTCACCAAGTCCTAATTTAGGCTCTTAGCAGGCACCTGCTTCTGTGTCCACACGGAAGCTGAGGAACCCACCCCCAGAAGTGGAAAGTTGAAATCCCCCAGGGGAGCAATTAGGGGTGATTCAGGCGGGTGCATCATCCAGGGAGTAGAGCGATCAGCTGGAACAGAGGTTGGAGAGCCCTGGGTGGGGCTGGTTTGCCTCAGCGTTAAGAGAAGACAGGGAGGGCCGGGCGCGGTGGCTCACGCCTGTAATCCTAGCTCTCTGGGAGGCCGAGGTGGGCAGATCGTTTGAGCTCAGGAGTTCGAGACCAGCCTGAGCAAGAGCGAGACCCCATCTCTACTATAAATAGAAATTAATTGGCCAACTAATATATATATATAAAAAAATTAGCCGGGCATGGTGGCACATGCCTGTAGTCCCAGCTACTTGGGAGGCTGAGGCAGCAGGATTGCTTGAGCCCAGGAGTTTGAGGTTGCTGTGAGCTAGGCTGACGCCATGGCACTCACTCTAGCCTGGGCAATAAAGTGAGACTCTGTCTCAAAAAAAAAAAAAAAAGAGAGAAGACAGGGAGGCCATGATGCAGCAGCTGTACAGGCAGCTGGTGGCCAGAGCAGTGGCCCCACAGGGACATGAGCCCACAGAAAGCAGGAGACCACCGAAGGCCTCTCTTCCTTACTCCCTGTTCCCAGGGCTCTCAGACCCAGGCCCAGCTAGGGCAGGGACATGGAGGGCCTGAGGTCAGGCACCAGGGTTTCCATGATGGACCCCAAGGGGCCCATGGCAGGGGCCACAGACACCTGGCCTAGCCTGGCCCCTAAGGAAGGAGAGTTCAGAGTGCCTCACAGGCTGCCAGAGCTCCAAGAAGGAGCTGGCTCTGCAGGGGCCTGGCCACCCCTATTTACCAGGCTGGCGTCGCCTGGGGCCTGGGGAGTGTCACCTTTGGCTGTTGCTAACTAGCCTGGGTTTAGACCCAGGCTGAACCCCAGGCTGGGGTTCTCTATTCCTCTCCAGTCCCCAGGGCTAACAGGACAGGCCCTGAACCAGGGAGCTGAGGGCTGGAGGAAGACAGTCCTGGTCCTCCGTCCCCTCCCCCGCAGAGGAACCGACTCTGAATCAGCCTTGCTGAGACAGAACGTCACTCCCGCTTCCCTTTCCTACCGTTCTCCAGCCGCCCTCCCCCACTCCCGGGCTCAGGCCCCTCACTTGTCCTCACCAGTCCCCTCGCTGGTCCTCACCAGTCCCCAAAATGGGCCCAGTGCATCCAGATCTCATCGTGCCGTGGGGCCCAGGACGGGGACACAGACCCCCTTTCCCTCCCTGAAGCAGCTCCGCACTCAGGAGTGTGCCCTGTGGGCAGGCAGGGTGGGCCAGGAGCCCCCGCAGACCCTTCCAGAGCACCGCCCCGTGCCCCTGGCTGACCCTAGCCTCTTGGGGCCCCTGGCGAGTCCCTTTCCTGGAGTCCGGGCAGGGTGTTCGCAGAGCGGTGGCGAGGGCAGAATGTCCCCGGCGAAGCGCCCTGGAAGAGGACTGCGCGCCTAGCCCTGCGCTGGCGCCCGCCAGCCGAACGGAAACAATCTGAAAGGGCCGCGGTCACCCCAGCCGGGGTTTCGCGGCCGGCGGGACAGGGAGACCTATTTTGTCCTGTCTTCCGCTCTCTTTCGCAAGGAGCAAGCGCACACGCAGCGACGGCTGCGCGGGAGAGGCCGACCAGGAAACAACCCCGCCCCGCACGCGAAGGGCAGCAGGCGCTCCCAGGATCCAGCGCGCCGACGGGGCGTGCCCACCGTGACGTCATTAGCGGGCGCGGAGCCGGAAGTGCTGTGGCCGCTGCCGCGCGACGCAGCGCCACGTGTGGAGCCCTGCTGCGAGAGCGTCGCGGGTGAGACAACGCGGGGTGCACGACGGCTGTGCGCAGGCGGGGGTCTCTCCGGCGGTCCCTGCGCTGTCCCTCCAGCCTCACGTGGCCGCCCCAGCCCTCTGCCACCCTGGCCTGGTCCCCTTCCGCGTCCGCACTGGCCGGGCCGCTGTTGCAGTTTACGGCCGGTTCCGCGGCCCCAGTCCTTGCTCGGGGAGCCCTTCCCCCTCTCGCATCCCCCAGCCACCCGTCCGGCCTGAAGCCCGCTTGGGGGAGATTGGGAGGAGGGAGTTCAGCGAATGAAGCCTGGCGTGGAGGTGACCTCACTGACCCGTTGCTGCTCCCTGACTGCGGACAGCTCGCAAAGGCCGCTCTTTCTCCTCCCACCCCCGGGGAATGGGAGCCAGGCTCCCGAGAAAAGTGATGGCGGGTCGGGTCCTTTGTGGGAATCCTTGGGACCAACCTCTGCCATGGCCAAGCCTCACTCTTTTCGTCTCTGAATTGACCTCATAGCCCCTGCCTCTTGTCCTAGACCAAAAAAGGGCTGAGTGCAGTCCTGTCGTGCCGGGCTACCCACATACCCCCACCCCCACTGCTCAGGATCTGGGCCACACAGCCTTCTGCCCAGACCCTAGTCTACATCCTGCCTCTTGGGCACTTGGCCTGCTCATGCACACACATCCTTCCCCAGGTCCCTGGCACTTGCCAGACAAAAGCACTATGAGCTTTGTGGCGTATGAGGAGCTGATCAAGGAAGGTGACACGGCCATCTTGTCATTGGGCCATGGTGCAATGGTGGCAGTGCGTGTGCAGCGTGGGGCACAGACCCAGACCCGGCATGGCGTTCTGCGGCATTCAGTTGACCTCATTGGCCGCCCCTTTGGCTCCAAAGTGACCTGTGGCCGCGGTGGCTGGGTGTATGTGCTACACCCCACACCTGAGCTGTGGACGCTGAACCTGCCTCACCGGACGCAGATCCTATACTCCACTGACATCGCACTGCTCACCATGATGCTGGAGCTTCGGCCCGGCTCTGTGGTCTGCGAGTCTGGTGAGTTCCTCAGGCCACTTCAGTTCTAAGTGAGAAATTGACACAAAGGTGGAGGTCAAACCGACGTTCAGGCAACCTCCAGCCTGCCCTTCCTGCAGACAAGCATGGCTACTCATTTTCTGTTTTCGCAGCATTCTTCCCGGGGGGCTGGCTGCAGGGAGTGCAGGCAGAGGGAGGGGCCCCTCTTAGGAGACTGGGGCTGTAATTTGAGTGCGAGGTGGTGGGGACTGGACACAGGTAGTCCAGCAGGGTCCTGCCTGCCTTGTAGGGCAGGGCCAGATTATTGCTTGGTGCTGACCAAGGTGCTGACTGTCAGCCCCTAGTCCCCGTGCTGAGGAGGGAGAGTTGCCATTTTCTGGAAGGAGTTCAGGGCTGCTCTCAAGAGCTCATGGTGGGTGGGTGGGGAGCTACCCCATCCTCATCTGTGGCCAGATCCTCACCTACCACCAAGTAATATGAGAATCCTCGCTGACCCCAGGACCTGGGGTGTGGGCACTGCCCCCCACCCCCAGATACTGGGGCCGTCTGGGGTGGGGTGGCAACTGGAGTCAAGATTGGGCCTAGCCCAAGATGAGCCCAGATGGTGGCATGTTCCTTACGAGCTGTGGAACTGTGGTCCAGAGTCCTGAAGAGTTCCTTGTACCACTGCTGCTGACTTTCTGAGGGCTGCAGGCCGTCCTGTCCCTCTCTGGGGGTCCCCGGAGGGTGGGGGATGGAGAGCAAGACTCAGCCAGCTCCAGCAGCCACTGCCCCTTTTGCCTCCTGCTGCCAGCGTGCAGGCCCTGGCTCCACCCGCGCGAAAGGAGCCCGGTCAGTCAGCACGCCTCTCCCGGGCTCCTCTGACGTGCCAGGTCCCCGCTCTCAAGGGGGAGCGCAGACAGGAAGCCTAGGGAACCACTTAGTGCTGTTGATGGCTAGGAAGCTTGTGAGCCAGGGCTGCATGTTTGAGTGGGGGCCCTGCAGCCACAGATGGCACGGCTGTGTGGAGACAGGATCGAAGGTCGCGAGTGTGGCAGCTGTTGAGAGAGCCTTGGTGAGGGGCGAGGTGGGCAGGTGGGAGGAGGTGGAGGATGTGGAATGGGGGAGGGGTGAGGGTGCCTCCATGGAGTCTGGCCCAGGCAGTGGGTGTCCTCGACTGGCCCTGGGAACCTGAGCAGGCCGTGGATTTGGGCTGGCTGGTGCTGAGCGCCGTTTGGGTGTTGAGGAGGTGGCACGTGTGCAGTGGGTGCTGTGGTGGAGTCTGGCATGGTGGCACGTGGACTGGCAGGCATGTGGTGCTGGAAGCTGTGGGGTGGGGACCGCAGGCCCTGGCCCCAGTGCTGTGGGAGGGGGAGTCACGGATAAGATGGGAAACTGGGAAGGTGACACTGGGGGAGGGCTGTGTGGAGCTTGGGGGCCGTGCCAGGCCAGGCAGAGCCTCACCCTGTGTGTTGGGGATGGATTCGGCGGGCTTGGCAGGCGTGGATGGCTTTGAGAGGACCAAGGAGCTTCGGCGGGTGGGGGGGGGGGGGGGTTGCTGTTGACAGGGGTGAGGAGACAGCCACTCCATGGGAGGCGATGGGGTGAGGGATGGGATGGGCCCAGGCCTCTTTGTGCCCTTGGCAAAGACTCACTGTGAGGTCCCAAGCTGGGCTCCCCTCAGCCTCCCCAGCCCAGGGCTTGGGGCAGCCAGGGCCAGACAGGGAGTGATGCCTCCTTATGGCCCTGGAGTCAGCAGCCCTCTGGGGCCCTTTGCGGGTCTCTCCAGGGTGCGGGTGGGGTTGCTTCCTGGGTGGCTGCGGGCCCTGAGCAGCCCCGCCTGATGTCTGCTCGTCTCATCTTGCAGGCACCGGCAGCGGCTCTGTGTCCCACGCCATCATCCGCACCATTGCTCCCACGGGCCACCTGCACACAGTGGAGTTCCACCAGCAGCGAGCAGAGAAGGCTCGGGAGGAGTTCCAGGAGCACCGCGTGGGGCGCTGGGTAACCGTGCACACCCAGGACGTGTGCCGCAGTGGCTTCGGCGTGAGCCACGAAGCTGACGCTGTCTTCCTGGACATCCCGTCGCCTTGGGAGGCTGTGGGCCATGCCTGGAATGCCCTCAAGGTCGAAGGTGCATGGGGGTTCCAGAAGGGGTGTGGGGCTGGGCTCCAGAGAGGTCCAAATGCTTCCAGGCCACACAGTGGCATGGTCAGGCCAGGGCCCTTTTGTCCCTTTGTGGCCTGAGGTGAGGAGCGGGTTGGGCTAGCCAAGGAGTCGGGGTTAGGGGGATGAGTCCCACTGGGCCTGCCCCTGGCTCTGCCCTGGTCCCCACCCAAGGCAGGAGGTGTCTGAGGCCCCTGGGGAATGTGTCAGCTCCCTGTCCCCCTACCCAGTGCAGAGTGCAGGGCAGAGGTCAGAGGGCAAGGACACCCCCTGCCCCCAGCCATTTCCTGCAGTCTCCCCTCCCCCAAAGCCACACAGCCCAGGGAGCTGCACAGCCCAGGGAGCTGGCCCCTTTTAGGGAAGACGCTGGGTGTGGGGGCGGAGGCCTGGGGAAGGTCGGCCCCAAGCCAGGGAGGCCCAGGGTTTTCCCTTTTCTGGAGAAGGAGCGGGCTCAGGCGGCGAAAGGGGAGCCTCCTCCCAGCAGAGAGCTGCAGTGCAAGGGGGTGGGGAGGCAGGATGGGGCCCTGGGGAGGGGCCAAGGCCTGGCTCAGACAGCAGGGCAATGGCCAGAGTACCCTGCCTGCTGGCTCGGGTTCTCCTGTGCTCCTGAGCCCTGCTGAGGTGGCCTGGGGTTGGGGGAGACCCCAGCCACTGGGGTCCCCACACCTCCACCCCCTGCAGCTTTGCCTCTGTGCACCTGTGGGTTCCCCCTTGCTCTGGGGCCCCAGGTGGGTGGCTCCAAGGGTCTGCACCTGTCTGTTGTCCCTTCCCCGTATCCCTGTAAGCTCCCTCCTCTGGGCCCATTCCCTGGCTCTGTTGGGTCTGGGTCCGGAGGGTCCTGACGTACACACGGGCCTGGCATTTCCCGGTGGCTCACTCGCCTGTCACGTGAGCCCTGGCAGGGAGGTATGTGGTGTGCTCAGCCTTGGTGGTGACACTGTGCCTCGTCTGGGCTGGTGTTGTGCAGCAGGCACCTCCCCTGCCCAGATCTCCTGGCAGCCCTGTCTCAGGGTACGGCTGAGGGGATCAGGTCTTGGGGACATGAGACCTGCCCAGGCCACACACGCCTTCCCTGCCAGGACAGGGACCCAGGCTGAGTGGAGCCCGTGGGCGGCCCTGTGGGAGGAGCAGGGAGGGCTGTCATGCTCGGCCGTCAGGCTCTGCTCAGAGTGGGCGCCTCCTGTTCCCAGGAGCAGGCGACAGCCTTTAATTTCCTGTGACAGCAGCGCCCCCACCCCAGCCCACACACCCCACCCTGTGCCGCTGGGTGGTTAGAGCTGTTCCCAGGCTCAGTGTGCTGGCTGCTCTGATGGCCCCGCCTGGCAGGACGGCCGTGCCCACTGGGGCCAAGTAAGATCAGGGCAGCATGGCTTGGCCTAGTGCCTGGGACATGGGAGGGCTCCATCCTGGGATTGACCTGGTCAGAGTGAGCTGTGGCCCTGTGCCCAGAAGGGCTCCTGGGTGCTGGGAGGGCTCTTGCCCCAGGCGGCTGTCAGGTGAGGGCCAGGCCTCTGCTAGGGTCATCCTAGGCCAGCCTCAGGCCCCGCTGCCTGGGCCCAGGGCTGCCAGAGCTGGGTAGGCAGGGCTCCAGGCTCTGCCAGCCCTGCCCTCTGACCCCCGTGTCCTGCTCCCCGCAGGTGGGCGCTTCTGCTCCTTCTCGCCTTGCATCGAGCAGGTGCAGCGCACGTGCCAGGCGCTGGCGGCCTGTGGCTTCACGGAGCTGAGCACGCTGGAGGTGCTGCCGCAGGTGTACAACGTACGCACCGTCAGCCTGCCCCTGCCAGACCTGGGAGCTGGCACAGCGCCCCCTGCCAGCCCCGACGCCAGCCCCTTTCGCAGCGGCACGCCCATGAAGGAGGCTGTGGGCCACACTGGCTACCTGACCTTCGCCACCAAGACCCCTGGCTAGTGGCTGCTGCCTGGGAGCACCAGGGAGCTGGGAGCACTGTGGGGCCCAGGCAGTGAGGCCAGAGACCACCTTATATGGTCAGTAGCCGCCTGCTGGGGCCTGCGGCTTAGAAACAGATGGTGGGGCGGGGCTGGGGGCCTCCTGGGTGTCTGAGTGGTGGAGGAGCATCGTCCTGTCCTCCTGCGCCTGCGTCACTGCCAAGCTCAGCTGCCTGGTCCTCGCTGCTGTTTGTTGCCAACATGAAGTCTGCACTGCCGCAGGCTCCCCTGGGTGTTGAGGCCAGGGAGGCGGTCCGAGCTCCTCCCCAGGTGGCCCAAGCAGGAAGGGGGTGGAGGAGGGGCAAAGGCCCTGCTACATAGTCTGACCCCAGGGCCCTAGCTGCCACCAGTGTCTGTGGGCCGTCTTTTCAGTCTCGGGGCCAAGGCTCCAGTGCTGGTGGTCCCGGGCGTGGCGGAAGCTGGGGTGGAGCTGACCTTGGAGCCCCGCCCTGCCCCTCTGTGCTCCCAGTGCTTCTGAGGACCAGGGGCTGTGACCCACCTCTCTCGCCTCCAGGCTGACCCCATAGCGCCGGCCACAGCCCAGGTCTAGTGTGTTCCCTCCTGTCCAGCGAGCAGCGGGCAGCCCCTGCCTGGCCAAGCCCCTTGACGTGTCATCAGTGAGATCATATGTCACACAGAGGAACAGAGCAGGACAGTCATTTGCTGAGTGACCCAGCAAGTCCGTGTTGGAGCTGGGGTTTGGACTAGCCTGTGAGTCCCAGACCTGCACAGGCTCCCCTGCCTTCACAGGAGCCCGGCCCTGGGCGCCCCAGACAGGGACAGCAGTGCAGGTGGGAGGGGGTGTATCCAGCCCAGCTCCCAGGGACAGGACCTTGGTCGCTACCACTGGAAGGCAGAGGGGGTGTTTCCTGAGGGGAGGACACAGAGGGGCTGCTTAGGCTGGGGGCACTGGTCGCTTGCTCTGCTGTGTGGCCCTGGGCCTGGCCTCCCTCTGGTGTGTAGGGGTGTCACGGGAGGGCCAGCACCTGTGTCAGGCCATGAGGCTGCCCAGCAGCTGTCCCTGGTGTGCGGAGGGCCTGGGTGTCTGCCCAGGTAGCCGCAGCTGTTGGGGGCCTCAGTTTCCCCTGTGCTGGGGAGGGAGCCCTGGCAACTCCCCGTGTGGGCGCAGGGCTGGCCCTCCAGTATGCCTGACGACAATAAACATGCTATTCCTACCATGCTGCCTCTTCCCTCTGCTGCTGAGAAGCCCCCAGCTGCAGTCCAGGCCGGCCCTCTTGCGCCTGGTCCCCCTGGCCCTGCCTGTTCCTCTCCTTGACCTAGAGGGGCGCCGCAGGGGCCTCAGCCTCCGTACCACGGCCTGGGACTCCGTGGACAAAGGGCAAGTGTGTGGCCACCCCATCCGGCTGTAGGAAGGGCCACTTGTCCAGGGGGAGAGGCGTCCAAGAGTGCTGGGCCTTCCTCCACAGCCCTCGCACTCCAGGCCTTCCTGTGTCCCCTGAGAGTCCCTCAGGGTCCCTGGAATGACTAACCCTGCTCCAGGGGACTTGTTCCTTCCTAGGACCTGGCCTCACCTCTAACCTCATGCTTAGCCCAGGGACAGAGGAGGGTCCCCAGGCCAGGCTCGATGTGAAAATGGTGACACCAATACCAGGAGCTCCTGATGGATCAGGGCTGTGCCCAGGGCACTGTAAACTGGGTGGCCACGTCCCTGTGTCAGTGGGCTCCCCCCAAGCCTGCCCCGCTTTGTCTGACCTTGGCCGCCTGGCCTTAAGGGAAGGCCTTTGGGTTGTTTGACAGGTGAGGACCAGATGTTTCTTTGGGGCCCAGCTCTCCCTGGTTTTCAGAACACCTGGGGACTGCAGGGCCCAGGTTGTGCCTATTTTCCAGATGGGGCTGAGGCTGGCCACACAGGTGGGCTGTGCTGCCGGGCCCCACACGTGGGCCCCCATGGTTTTCCGAGCCCTCCAGGCCCAGCTCGCCTCACCACACTCCATGAACCAGATGCGAACTCTGTGTCCTTCAAGACCCCACTCAAATGTCCCTTCCTCGGCATGCTTTTCCCAGACCTCCGCTCCCACACGGCCTGGAAGCCCCGCAGTAGAGCAGTGGACGCCAGGCAGTGCCCCAGTTCTGCAGATGGGGTCTGACTCGTGGAGAAGCAGGGCTGGGGCCAATCAGCAGGTCGATGGTGGTCACCTTGAGTCAGTAGCACGGGGCTCGTCATGGGGCAGAGATTCACCGGGAAACCCCGCCCCACGTCACTCGCCTCTGGCCCTGTTTTTCCTCGGGCAGAGGCACGGCTGACTCCCTGGAAGGCCCTGGATTCCCTGCTGCAAGGTCCCAGGCCTGACTACAGCCACCTCCCCAGAAGCCCCCCAGGCTTGCTCCCTTCACCCCCCACCCCTGTGAGCTGCTTCTGGGCCTCACCCTCTCCTGCCTCTGAAGGCCCCAGCCCCCCAGCCAGGAGCACCTGGAGGGCAGGGGTTCTGGGTGGGTGGGTGGCATTAGGGACAGCAGCGGCTCTGGCTGTCCTGTCAGCCATCTGCCTCTGGTCTGCACTCTGGGCAGCATGAGGGCTGCCGGGGCACTCAGCCCATTGTACAGGTGGGGAAACCGAGGCCTGGAGGCAATGAGGCTAGCTGGGACAGCAGCCATAAATGTCCCCCAGACTGACCGCAGAGGCCAGAGGGGGAGGTTTACTGGTGCAGTTGTGGCAGGCTCCTCAGGGGACACTCGTGCAGGGCGGGGATGGAGAGGCGTGAGCAACCGTGAGAGCAGGGAAGGACAGGCCCAAGAGAATGGGGTGGAAGGCTCCACAGAGGCAGAGGGTGCCCTTGTTCGCAAGGCTGGACCCTGCGTCCCACTGCCTAGCCTGAGGGTGTCCCCAGGGAGGGGTCTTGCTCCAAGTCCCGGCTGTGATGCCCTCGAAGGGAGTGTGTGCAGGGGGCTGACCGTGCGATCCCTAGGCTCCACGTTCGCCAGCTGCGGGGTGGAGGCGTCGCCAAGCAGAAGGGGCCTGAGCACCTACTGTGTGCAGACCCCACTCCTGGGCGCTGACGAACCACTCAGGCAGCCCAAGCCTGCTCTTGGGGCTCCTGGGGGCCGGGCACAGATGTGGGCGCAGTGCGGATGAGGTGTGGACGGCGAGAGGGACGGGTCGGACCCCTGTGGTGCCGGCCGGGCCGGGGGTGGGGGCCTTTCTGCCCCTGAGGGCGCTGTGCTCGGCTCACTTCCCAGACATTGGAGCAGAGCTGCTCGAGAGACCGGCTCAGAGCCGGGGTCTGTTGGCCCTGGCTGGCTGTGGAGTGGGGGGGTCTCTGCGCAGGTGGTCAGTGGTCGAGGGAAGGGGGACAGTGGGGCCGGCCTGCTGCTCCTGCCTGGAGGGTGGCCTTGCCCGCCCAGCGTGCCCTCCACATGTCAAGTCTCTGCCCAGGGGAGCCCGAGTGGCCCAGCCTGGCACCGAGATGAGGGCGTTTCAAAGTCAGGCTGCCTCGGCGGCGATGGCGGTGGCGGGAGGGAATAACGCGGCTCCCACCAGGCTGAGAATAGCTCGGAATTGGGTCATGCTCACCGCGTGCGGCGGTCACAGCCTCCAGCCTTTGACAATAATCAGCTTTCTCCCCGACATCTGTCCCTGCAGAGAGGGGCTGGCCGGCCTGGGTTTTTGCAGGGAGCAAAGTCGAGGGGCTGGGGGAGGGGCATCCTTCCCCCACCCCTGCGCTGGCGCCTGCACCCTCTCCTTGCTTCCATTGCTCTCCCTGCTCCATGCCAGTGCCAGGCCACCTCCTTCCTGCTGCCCAACCCCTCCTCCCCGGGCCCTGCCAGCCTCCTGCCCCCCGGCAGGTGGGGACCAGGCGAGGCTCGGGTCAGCTGGGGGTGGTGGGCTGGGCGCTCTGGCCAGTCCTGCCCTCCTCTCCTGAGAGTCGGTGGCCCACACACTGCCCAGAGTGACCTCTTCTGACCCCTCCAGCCCCTCCTGGGCTCTTCTTTCATTTAATACAAAGGGGCACTAGGGGGTGGGCCACCCCCTTTCACCAAGGACTTGGAGGGCCCTCCAGACCTAGAGCTTCAGACTGTTCCTTGTTTCCCACGCAGTTTTTCCTGGGTCCTGCCCTCTTCCTCCCAGAGTAGCTTTGAGAGGACAGAGGAGGTGAGTGATGTCACAGGCCCTTGGAACCCACATCCATGTTGCCACCTGGGTACACTGCCACCAGGTGGTGCATTAGATTCCAAACCCATCCACGTAACAGCATAGCAGGTGTTTCCTGCACAGGGGGCCTGGCGTGCCTGTTTCGTGCCAGGCACACTGTGTTTAGTTCTTAATCTTTACAGACCCACAAGGCACTTCTGTTCCAGGTGACACCATTTCTAAGCTTTAGCCACGGGTATGTTCTTGAAATGCCCGTGAAACTGAGGTTCTCAGAACGTCCCTGGACCGGCTGCTCAGCGTCACCCGGAGCGCGGTGGACATGCAAATTCTTGGCCTCACCCCAGACCTACTGAGGCAGAAACTGTGGGGCGGGCCCGGCCAACCATCTTCAACAGACCTGCCAGGAGTTCAGACGCTCATGTTGGAGAATCCCTGCTGGAGGAACCTGGAATCTCTCAAACTTCTTTGCTTTCTTTTAAAACAAACAGAAACTTTGCTAACGTATGTGACAACTCTGTGGAGGCCTCCTGGACGCCGTGCAGCTTCTCAAGCCAAGTTGTCCATTAGAGCTTCATCTCGCCTTGGTTTGGCTGGAATGTTTGCTCAGTCCCCACATCCTTGTGAGTCACTGTCTCTCCTAGGGCTTCCAGAGAGACACGGGACAGCAGTGGAGCACTGTGTGCGGACCTCGTTGAGTCTTGATTTGCACAGACCAAATGGTTTATTTTACAAAATGGGACAATTGGGAAATTTGAAGGCTGCGTGGCTATTTTGTGAGTTTAAGGAATGACGGCATTGCCAGGTGTGCCGATGGGGTGGTGGAGGGGCAGCGTGGCTGGGATTTACCTCGAAATGCGGGAGCAGGGAGGATGAGGGTGGAGGAGGGGAAACCAGGCTGGCCCTCATACCCTGTGGCCCTGGAGCCTGGCGCAGGCCGCCTCCTGCGGTGCTCAGGGTTCCGAGTGCACCAAGGGCCCTGCTCTGGGCTCTGCTGTGCAGTGGAGACAAGTCAGAGATCCCTGGCCTGGGGTCACTTCTAGCCTTGCCCCCACCGGGGTCCCTGCAAGTCTGGGGACTGTGGTGTGTCTCTCAGGTTCTCCAGTGTTGGGGTGTGTGGGGATGGGCCCAGCGGCCAGCAAGATCACGTGCTGCGGAGCAGGTGGAGAGACGGGGTGGCCCTGTCCCCAGCAGGGGCAGCTGGGTGCTGTCCATACGCTGCTCCTACAAGTGGCCCAGCCAGGGAGGGCAGAAGGGGGTGGCGAGCAGGCCGGGACCAGCCTCGCTTCTTGCCCCAAGGCCACCCCCTTCTGGCCTCTCCAGCACCAGATGATCTCTCGTCTCCTTGCCTCCTCTTTCCAGACCTTCCCAGCACCCTGCTCACCCTACCCCCACCTAGCACCACCAATAGGCCTGGCTGTGTCCCTTGCCCCAGAAAAGAGCTTAGAAACGCAGCTTATTGCAGTCTCATTTACAGACCGTGGAACGCACCCATCTGCCCGTGTGGCTCAAGAGTCATGACGACCGTGTGTGCCGTGCGACCACCTCTCAGAGGACGCCCCCCTGCCTCTCGCCAGCCCGCCTCCCGGCAGCCCCGGGCTGCTTCCTGCCACTTCAGTCGCATTTGCCCAGGTGAATCTAAACGGGTGTGAAGCAGAGAGGGACGAGGTTTCTCCACAGAGACGGCGTGTGGCTCCACAGAAAGCACTGCGGTAGCAAGGAGCTGCCACCCAGGGAGCAGGACACACAGGGTGACAGCAGCCCATCCCGTCCTGCGGAGGCGCAGCTCGCCAAGGAATGCCGGCGTGGGGTGGGGACAGTGGGGCGGGCGACAGAGGCTTGTTGCTAAGCTACCGGCACAATGGACATTCCGGGTGCCAGGCAACGGGAGGGAGACGTTTCTTGGCGGGGAGCACTGGGGGCCCAGGCCGCACTCGTCCCCAGCTCTGCCGTGTGCAGCCCCAGGACGTCCAGGCGCACTGGCTCTCGGGAAGGGTGGCCTCCCTCCTGGTCGGGGCTTGCACCTCCCCCAGGCCTGCCCCAGAGCTGGGCACCCGCCGGCGGGGGCTGCGCAGGCTCCTTCCTGCAAGTCCACACCCCCCACGCCCCACCCCTGTCTCACAGCCTGGGCCTCAGCTCCTCCTGCTTTTGTCCCTGACCCTGCTTGCCTGGCCTTCCCCAGGTCCCCCCGGGCCCAGGCAAGGGGCTTTCATGGAGTCCAGGGCAGGGCTGGGTGTTCCAGTGGGACCTCTGTCCCCTGCCACCACCCCGCCTGGCCAGCTCTGCCTGCAGCTGCACCGCGGGTAAGGCCATCCCGTGTCCAGTGGGCCCTTTCACCCCTTTAGGCCTCGCTCCCCCTCTGTGGAGAGACTGTTAAGGAGCTCTGGGCCCAGCTGGTGGCCTAGGGGAGGAAGGGTCATCGCACACCCGCCGTCCCAGGCCTGCTGGCGCCTAGCCAGCCCTCCCCACCCCGGTTGCTGGGCTTCTAGGTCCAGCCCTCGGCTGTCACCCTTACAGTCTCCCTGTGAGGAGCCCCCAGCGCCCCCCACAGCCCCAGGAGGTGGAGTCAGGGCCCCACAGCTGCCTGTCTCTGCACCTCTCGGTGGCACCAGGGTCCCGGATAAATGTTACATTCCTGTGGGGCAGGAACACGTCTCTGCCCTGCGTGGGCCGGTGCAGTTGGCGCTCAGCGAGCCCACAGCGGAGCCCGCCAGGCAGGGTCAGCACCCCGCAGCTCTCAGACGCCTGCCGCTCCATTGGCCTGGCTCTTGCCACCCTGGTGTCTGCCGCCTGGCTCTGCTGAGCCTGTGTCCTGGCCCCTCGTCCTGCCCCGGGAGGTCCCAGTGCGGCCTGGGGGAGGCAGGGTACTCGCCCTGCTGTGAGAGCGGAAGGTGCAGGAAGGCGGCCCCCACCTGGGGCTGGGGCTTTGGGCAAAGGCCCTCTGAGCCTCAGTCCCCTCTGCCCTGTTGAATGAGTCCCCTCAAGGGCGCCCTGCGTGGGCTGGGGGCTCCCTGAATGTTGCATGGGGAAGTGCCCAGGAGTGCCCCCAGCTGGCCAGCTCCTCACCCCGCCACACACACACACACACACACACACACGTGTGCACACGGACACACAGACACGCGCGCACACACACGCATGCACATGTGCACACACACGCACGAGCACACGCACACGTGCACACATAGGCACCCAGGGATTAAGGGAGATCTGGCTTTAGCAGCTGAGCCCACTGCCCCACCAGAAGCTTGCCTGCCTGTGCTGGGGACCAGACAGACAGCTGGACACAGACCCCTCGCCAGGCCCCCGGCCCAGCATGGCGTCTGGGGTGGGTCTGCCCTCAACAGGTGTTGTCACTGGATCTGGAGCAAAGCCAGAGTGGGAGTTGCTTCCGTCCCCTCCCCCACTCTGTCCACTTCCTGAGGAGGAAGCCCAGGCCCCGCCAAGGCGGAGCTGGGGCCCCTCGGCCTCTCTCCCAGGCAGGGAGCTGGGGACAAAGAGGCAGCTGCCAGCAGGGTTGGGGGGGCCACGGCCTTTGTGTGTGCCCAGCCCCTCCTGGTGACCTCACCGCCGGCCAGAGAAGGGCCCTTTCTTTCCAAAGGCGGCCGTTGGGAATCCGCCTGGGGACAAAGCTGCTGCCAGGCCGGGGACCAGCGAGTGGCCGGCCCCCCTCGTGGCATAAATTAGGGGGGGCCGAGGTGGGGGAGGGGAGGGCAGCTGCATCTGGCATCTGGGAGAGGGGCACACACGTTGGCGCAGACAGACCACCCCCCAACTCAGCACGGGGCTGCCCCCTCCAAGCCTCATTCATTCATTTGCCCCATTCCTTCATTCATTCCACAAATGACTGCTGGGCACTGGCCCAGGCGGGCCTTGTGGGGGCTCTGGGGACACGGAAAGGGACAGGTGGGTGGGGGTGGGGGCTCCCGATCTGCGGGGGGAACTGGGACAGGCAGTCACAGCTGCCTCCAGGCCCCCAGGGCCCAGGTCTGGGCAGGGTGGGAGACCCTGCACCCTAGCAAGCACTGTCACCTAGGGCCACAGCTGCCCCGCCTGAGGGCACACAGCGGCCTCTCCAGGCTCCCCAGGAGAGGTCAGGAAAATATTTGGTTTTCAAATGCGTGATGTTGAGTGACAGCCCCGTTCCCACGTGGGGCTGAGGAGGGCTTCCTGTCCCCAGGGCCGGGTGCTCTACAAAGCGTCCTCACAGCCTTGCCAGCCTTTGGCATTGGCCCCCTGCAGAGCACTGCCGGAGCCCGCCTCCCCACCCCCACAGCCCCGCCAGAGACCCTGCCAGGGCGGAGAGCAGTGCAGATGGCACAGACGGGGACAGGTGGCCCGAGAGGGCCTAGCCAGCTTGGGTCATCCAGAGTCCCTCAGGCTGCCCCGTGAATGCCCAGTTCTCCCCTGGCTGGTGTCCAGAGTGAGGCCCACCGGCCCTGGCCCCCTAGGACAGGAAGGGCTGTGTCCCGTGAGAGGGGTGTGGGGCGGCTCCTGGCCTGAGCCCCGCAGTGGGAGTGCAGGGGCTTTGGGGATGGCGGTCACCCCAGTAGCACTGACAGCCCCCAGGGTCCCCAGCTAGGGAGCTTCCACAGCCCTTTCATGGCCACTGGTGCGCCGGGGCGGGGGCACCTACTGCATGGCCCTTCCTGTACCCCCCTGACCCTGCCAGCCCCATGCATGGGTGAGGAGAACAGGCCCAGCCCGGGCCGGGAGGAAGCCCGAAGTCTCCCAGGCACCAGCCACCAGGGGCCGGGGCATGCGCCCCCCCCCAGCAGCCCCAAAGGCCCGGTGCCCCCAGCAGAGCGTGCTGGGCAGGGGCGGCTGTAAGTAGGCCAGCGCTTTGTGCAGCGTTGCTATGGCGCCGCTGTCGCCTGCGCAGGCTTCCTCCTGGGCCCATTCCCAGGACGCCTCAAACCAACCCTGCGGCTCCCCAGCCCCTACACTGGCCCCATCCGTGGAGCCTTGAGCCAACCCCTGCCCGCGCCACCCACGGGCTACTAGGGGCAGATATATGTCCCACCTCTGCCACACACGGCACACACGCGTGAGCGCCCACATGTACATTCACACATGCACACACAAGCACACACATGCTCGTACACACGCCACAGTGCACACAGGCGCGCAGCGGCAGCCGGGACAGGCACCAGTCCCCGGGGCTCAGCAGCCCCCAGTGGCTCCGGCACGCTCGGACTGGGAGGCCTTGGCGTGGCTGCCTCACCTCAACCTCGAGAGACTCAGAGGTCACTGCTGACCTTGAGAGAATGGCCCGGGGTTCAGGTGACAAGCGGGCCAGACCCTGCCCCCGCTGTGGGCCCTCCGCTGGGGGGACCTGCTGATGGGGAGCACAAGCCTGGGCTCCTCCCACACAATGGCTGTGTGCCTCGCTGGGACCGGGCACCAGTGCCCCGTTCAATCCTCCCCGCCCCACAGGGGGCGGGCATCACCGCCCCGTTTACAGGGTGGCGGGCGGCAGCGCTCTGCCTGGGCGTGGCAGGAGGGTGGCAGCCTCGGGGGCCTGGTGGAGCAGCTAGGAGTCAAGGCAGAGAGGCCCTGGGTGGCCCAGCCCGACTCCCGTTGTCAGCTGACGTCAAAGGGCGGGGAATCTGGGTGTCTAGGGAGAGAGGTGGCCCGAGGGTCCCTGGCCTCCCTGAATCCCTGCTGATGAAGCCCCCAGGGAGGGGCGGCCCAGAGGCTTCCTTGTGGTTGGTGCCCTGGAGAATGGGCAAGGCGCTAGGGCCGGGCCCTCTGCCCCTGCCCAGCCTCCCCGTCTGACACAGGCTAGAGAGCGCCTCCCCAAGGGTTCTGGCTCCCACGGAGCAGGCGTATGGGGACAGGGCAGGTGTGGGGCATGGACAGCCCCCTCCCCAACAGGGGGGCCAGCTGATTCTCAGAGATGCTTTTGAGCGGCAGGGCTGGGCATGGGGCAGGGCGAGAGCAGATGGGGAGGCCCCCACGGGCGTCCTTGCGTGGGGCAGGGCAGGCGCGGGCAGAGGCTCCACAGGGAGGCAGCTGCCCGGCGAACTTGTTGGGGGGGAGCGGCTGCTGGAGTCGGGGTGCACAGAGGCCTGGGTGAAGGGGCCGGGCTCACTCCTGTGGCTGCAGTGACAGGCACCAAGTCTGGCCTTGGGGAGAGGCTGCTGCCACCAAGGCCAGGCTGGTCACAGGCGCTCAGCCCCCACTGCTGCACCAGGGCCACACACCAGGCCCCAGGCGAGTAACTGAGGCTGCTGGGGCCAGTGCCATCACCCCACACCGGGAAAGCATGGAGCTGGAGAGAGCATACAGCTGCAGAGCTGTACTGTGCAATGAAAGTGACCTTGCCTGGTGTGCTGTCACCTGAGCTGTCCTAGTTGCTGCCAACCCTGCCCTGCAGGGTAGTGACCCCATTGGTCTGGGATGGGCCCTTTGAGGCCTGGTTGTCCCACTTCTGCTGGGGGAAACTGAGGCCTGGAGGACAGGGCCTGCTAGGAGGGCCCCTCAGGCCCCAGGAGCACCCTCCCTCCCTGCACTGTCCTGGTCGGCAGTCTTTCCTGCCCCCCCCCCGGGCCAGACCCCCCAGGCCCACCTGTTCCAGACCTTCCAGCTCCATCCATTCTCTCTGCCCTCCTGCAATAGACCCCACAACGCGGAACAGGAGCCCAGGGGCCGCGGGGACACGGGATGGGACAGGGTCGCCTGCTCTGGGGGGTCTTTTGGAGGCCGTGCATCGTGCAGCCCAGAGGGGTGGGGTCGGGGAGGTCACCAAAGGCTTCTTGCAGGAAGTGGCATTTGGCTGGGGCAGTGGAGGATGGGCACGAGTTACCCCGGAGGGCGAGGCCAGGGTCCAGCCGAGGGACTGGGCCATGTGGAGACGCAGGGCAGGCCACACAGGCCTCCCCACAGGCCCCACCGCAGGAAGGAAGCCTTTGCCCGCCAGGCTGCGAGCTGCCCCACTCTGATGGTGCTGGAATAACACGGGGCTGTTGGAGGGTGGGCTGGTGGGGCAAGGGCCTGAGATGGTCCCCCCTGGCCAACTTCAAGAGGCCAATTAGAAGCTGCCAGATCTGCAGGGGCTCTGTGCCAACACAGCATCGGGGCAGGTGGTCACCAGAGGCCCAGAGTGAGCACCATCCATCACCAGGCACAGAAGCTGCAGCCCAGGTGGTATTGCAGCCACCTGCCCAACCCTGGCCAGGAAGGCGTCCCAGCCCACATCCGGGGTCCTGGGCTTGGCAAAAATTGGCCTTGAGCGCCTCCTGGTGGCCAGACATGGGAGAACGCAGCAGGCAGATGGGGGCTTGGAGGGTCAGTTTCCGGGACCTCCAAGATCGAGGGGCCAGTGCAGGCCAGGTCTCCCTCCCTGTTCCCCTAGGCTGGCCAGGGCTGGTGCTATGGGGCTGGGCAGAGGGAACAGTCCAGGCATGGTCCCCCGAACCCTGCAGCGACAGGCCTCTTACACTGTCTCCTAGAGGTTCCTCCTGGGAGCACCCTCTAGAGATTGCCCCGGCACAGGCCTGGTGCCTGTGTGGATGTCCCTGGCAAAAGTCACCAGGCCAGACCTGGGGGGCGTCCCCCGGAACACCCAGCCCAAGGGCGGCCTGTGCCTGGAGCTTTGCTCTGAGGAGCCTCTGGTCTGAGATGCATTCCTGCCCCCAGCCCGAAGGCCCCGTGGGACGGGCCCTGCAGACTCTCACCTGACCGCCTGCCATGCTCCAGCCTTGGGGCCTCTGCAGGGGCTGCTCCTCTGTTGCACACGCTGCCCCAGGCCACACCCACAGGGCCACCTGAGCAGCCACGTTGCCTGGAATATCTGCTTCTCCCTTGAGTGGCTGGCTCAGGGATGAGGGCCAGAAGATGGCCTTTCCCGGGAAGATGGAACCTGGGATCCCCAGAGGATGTGAGGCACTGTCGCCCAGGAGCTGAGGGCCATGAGGGCACCTGCGCCTGTAGCAGCTGCCTGTGTGCAGTGCCGAGACCAGACGCCAGGCCAGGAGAAGGCAGTGGGGCCTCGCTGCCCCGGGCATGCGCCTTGGTGCTCTCTGCTAGACCCGGGGTTCTGCACTTGCACCGCTGCTGTGACCCTGTCCCCCTGACCAGCCCCTCCTCTCAGCCAGGCCCGACCTCTGGGCCAGACCCCATTCCCACATTCCCAGTGCCACCTCAGTGTCCCCAATCCTCTCCCCTGAGTCCCCACCTTGCCCCTTCCCTCGCCCAACCTCTCCCCTGCTCTCTACCCCTGCCCCATTCCACTAAGTTTGGGCCCCACTGCTGCCACCATGGTGAGCATCCAGTCCTAAGAGACCCGGATCTACCCACGGCCCACCTGGGGCCCACCGTCCCCTAGCCTGTTCCCCGAAGTTCCCCAAGTGCCCAGCACTGGCGCTGGGCCTCCACCTGGGAGGCCCTCTCCCTGACGGCCGCAGTGAGAAGGGTGTGCCCCTAGGGGACCTTCTCTGACCACCCAGCCCAGGTGACCCCCTGTAGCACATGTGCAGGGCACAGGCACCACCTGGATGGCACTTGCCACACTGGGGGCTGTCAGTTCCTGCCGACCCCTCACCGCACAGGACGGGTGCCCGGAGGTCTGCCGAGCGAGCACAGCGGTCCCCTTGGCTCCTGTGCTGCCAGCACCTCAGCACGCTTTCAGCAGGTGTTTATGTGTTGAACCGGGGCTATTCTAGGTACTGGGATACATGTCCTCAGGCTCTAAGGTGGCGTGTCCCGTGGCATCAGCTTCTGTGCTCTAAGGATGGGCAGGTGGGGTCGAGCTCAGCTGCTGTCTGAGCCGCCCGCACCTGGTGCCGGCTCGAAGCCCTGGCTGTGGGGCGTGCGGTCCTGGCGCCGTGGCTTGCTCTGAAGCCAGGAGTGGTGGCTGGTGGTCGGAGGTCGGCCTGGACATGCCGGGAGCTGGGACACACCACAGAAGCCGGCCCCTTCTGCAGAGACAGCCGTCAGGTGAGCCACCAGCAGGCAGCAGTCCCAGAGTGCCCAGAGAGCACTGGCTTCTGCCCCTGTGTGCGGGGCCATGGTGGCCTTCTCAGCCCAGCCTGCAGAGCCAGGGACAGGCAGATGGCGCCCTGTCTGAGCTTCCAACCTGGTACGCTGAGCCCCTGGGCACCTTGCCCTCAGCCCACGGGCACTTGCTGGGCACCTGCCTGCACCAGGCCCAGCTGGGAAGATGTGACAGAGGCAGCCCCCCGCTCCAGGGTCCCTTCTGCTTCTCACTGGGCCCCGCAGCCCCAACCTGTCCCCCAACCGTGGCCTCTGCAGGTGGCAGGGCTGGCTGCCCCCCAAGCTATGAGAGCACAGCTTCTTCCTCCCTCCTGGCCAGTCCTCTGTTCACATTGTGTCCAGCCTTTCCCCTCACACCTCAGCTGTGGCCGTCTGTGGGTCTGTCCTTCCCAGATGTCACCCACTTGCCCACGGCGCTCCCGCTGGGTGTCAGCAGGGCGGAGGATGGGATGCAGCCACAGCCACGGCTGCGCGGGCAGGGCCAGGGAAGACGAACGCCACAGCAGTGAGCAAACAGGAACGTGGGACCCCGGGCACTGGCAATGCCAAAAGCCCAGCAAGAGGAGACGGGTGTCCGCGCCTGCAGGGGTAGGGGTGAGGGTTGGGGGCAGGGACAGGGCGTGTCCTCCTGCCTGGTGCAGGCCCAGGACCTCACACACCTGACCCACCATGGGCCAGGAAGGACACTGAGGCGCGGAGACGCTGCGCATGTGCCGAGCGCCAGGTAGGTGACAGCAGGGGAGGCAGGACTCGGGCAGGTCTCACGCGGCCGACTGCGAGGAGACAAAGACCGCCTTGTCCCCTGCCCTCACCCCTGGAGCTTCCCCAGCTGGCGCCGCTCCGAGCGTGTCCCCGTCCCCGTCCCGAGGACAGGCAGCGGCCCAGGGCGGGTGGCGGGCCTGGGCAGCTGAGGCGCAGGCCCTGGCGTGACTCGGTGCACTGGGGCCCAGGCAGAGCGGGGGCTCGAGGAGACCACAGGTGCAGAGTGTGCGGATTTATTCACCAGCTTAGGTCTGAGGTGGTTCGGTCACCCGCGGGCTGGCCGAGGGGGGCACAGTGGCCGGTGGCTCGGGAAAGGCTGCGCTCTCAGCCTGGAGGCCACTCCAGGGGGTGGGGGCGGAGACTCCAGCCTCGCTCCACACTTGGTGGCCACCTGGCGGCTACCCCGCTCACTGTAGGCTTTCAGCTCTGGAACTGTGTTCTCAGGAGCCCAGTTTCCGTGCCACAAGCCAGCTCTCTGCCCCCACATCTAGGACGGTTACACACGAGTCGCTTGGCTTGCTCTCCCAGAGGAAGCTCCGTGTCTGAGCCTCAGCCACCTGCAGCCTCCCCCATGGGAGCTGCCGACGCCTCCTCCGTCAGCCTGGCCTGGGGTCCCAGCGGGGGGCCGTGGGTGGCCTCACAGGAAGGGAGCGTCTCTGGCTGGTCTCCTTTTTGTCTGGGAGGGTGGCGGGTGAGGGTGTGGCCTGGAACCGTCCCATGGGCAGTGCTGGGTGATGTGAACGGGGCACTGCAGGGCACATGTGCGGAGCAGGCTGGAGGGGGCATGTCGCTGTCTGCTGGGGACAGGCAGGTGTGTCAGAGGTGGGTACGGCCAGGTACGAGGTGGTCTCACAGGGCGCGGGGAGTGCACTGCCCTGGCGGGGGCCGTCCCAAAGCTGCTCTGTCCCCGACCCCACAGCTCTCAGGTCGTCTCCCCTCCCCCAGCCCATCCCAGCGAGTGGACTTGCCTTCCTCCCCAGCCTGGCCTCCCCGCCTGGCCCCTCAAGCTCCCATGGCAGCTCTGTGGCCTTGCCGCCAATGTGACGGCCTGGGTCTGCCTGCTGCCCACACTGGGCTGGGCCCTCCATGGCTGTCCGTCCCCTTTCTCCCTGCTGTCGCCTCTCGGGCAGCAGATGCCATTTGGGAAGGGGCTCCCAGCTTGCCCACTGGGACAGCCTGGGCCAGGGAACTACGGCGCTGGTGGTGAACACGCCGCAGGCAGTGCTCCGGGGCCACCCCCTCACGGGAACAGGCTCTTGCGCTTAGCACGGCTTCCCACGCCTTGTGGGTGAACAGCTGCCCTCTCCGCCTCTTTCGGGAAGCCTCCCCAGGCTGCTCCACCACCCAGCCAGAGTCAGCCAGTGCTCGGTTATTCCTCGGGACGCCCCGTGGCCCTGCATGGGGGCAATGCTGTGCCGTGGCCCTCGCTGAGGGTGCCAGCTGGGCTGGCATCGTCTGCGTCCATCCCTGCTACTGGCCGGGAGCGCTGGTCTGTACCTTCTCTGCGCCCCACACCTAGCAGGCACTCGTAGGTGTCTGCACGGACACAGTCCGTCCCCGAATCCACTCTGCTCCCCCCATGCTCTTCACCCCACCAGTTACTGGGTTTCCTTCAGGACCCTCCCCACCCGATCGTCTGAAGGATTTCCTCATGTAAAGATGCCCGGCCCCTTTCAGCAGCACCAAGGACATGAGGACACAGGTTCTCCATGATCGCAGAGCTCTGTTGCCTCACTGTCACAGGGCAGAAGCAGAGCGCTTCCAGACCCCGCTGCAGGTGGGCTTCAGGGATCAAAACCGACACCGCCAGCCCAGAGGCTGGAGTATGGATGGCTCTGGCCACCCGGCAGGGGTGTGGCCCCTGCATGTGGTGTCCCACGGTCTCCAAGAGTGTGGGACACCTCTGATTCTACCTGAGCTCCTGAGCCGGTGACACGGGCCTAAGGCGAAAGAGCCTGACAGTGTGACGGCAGAGTCCTGGCAGAAGGTACAGCAGAGAAAAGGTTCTTTGGATCCTGATGATCAAAGAGGTGGCTGATTTTAAACACTCTATGAAGCTATCTAAAGTTCTGAGACTTGCAATTTATTTGTTCAGCAGGTATTTGTTGAATGTCTATTGCGTGGTGGGAGCTGAGGACATTATTTCTAAAAAATAGTTCATCCAAAAGATATTTGGGTGCCCATTACTGCTAGGACCCGAGGCCACACGGATGAAGACAGTTTTCGCCTTAAAAGGCACAGGAGCCTGGCGTGAGACGAGCCAGTGTGTCCGGGGGCTATGAATAGCCAGGGTGCAGGTACAGAGACGCGCTCTGTGGCCTGGAGGGGCAGGTGGGGGCGTGGGGACGAAAGCAACAGATGCCAGGCTGCAGACAAGAAAGCCATCAGGTGACTTCCCCTGTGCTCAGCACTCGGAACCACCCGGCTGCACGCCCCCAGCCTGCCGAGGACTGAAGTCAGGCCAGTGTGCAGCGTGGGAGGAAGACCAAGGAGGAGTAGCTACATTCATCTGGAAAACAGGCAGCTACAGGGAAACGGCTCAAGAATTCAAACGATTATTATATACATGGAAAACCGGAACCACAGAATGAAGCTGAGATGTTGAGGCAGCACAAGGCAGAGTGCTTCTCAAACTGGGGTCACAGATCCACGCAGCTCTGGAAAGACCTACGAATCCCAAGCCGGGGAAACATCTTCACTTCACTTTGATGTTAATGTAGAAAGATAAACTTTTGTAGTTAAAATTCACAATTGGAAGACATCTGCATAGAACATTAGTTTATGAGCTTTTCCATAAAAGGCATACATGTTATTGGATGCAATGACTTTGGGATATAATACTGAAGCTAAATGCTTTATGTATTAACCAGCTGAATCCTTCAAACTTAAGTGCAAAGTACTACCCACTTTACAGAAGAAATTGAAGCTCAGAGAGTAAGTAATCCCCTCAGCTTTGAAAGTGGCAGGGCTGGCTGGCTGCGGTGGCTCCTGCCTGTAATCCTAGCACTCTGGGAGGCCAAGGCGGGAGGATCACTTGAGCTTAGGACTTGAGACCAGCCTGAACAAGAGCGAGACCCCATCTCTACTAAAAATAGAAAAATTAGCTGGGTGACTAAAATTAAAAAAAAATTAGCTGGGCGTAGTGGTGAATGCCTGTAGTTCTAGGTACTCAGGAGGCTGAGGCAGGAGGATTGCTTCAGCGATCCAGGAGTTTGAGGTTCCTGTGAGCCAGGCTGACACCATGGCACTTCCAAGCAGAACAAGGGAGTGGGAAGATGAGTTTTAGTAGAACACTTTAGTGAAAACTCTCTTCTGGGGAGAGGATGTGGCCAGAGCTACAACCCAGAGTTCCTTCTCCTTTCTACAAATAAAGTCAAGTCCTGTTCGTATGAGTCATGGGCATCCTGTTGGGGCAGCAGAGTGTGAGGTCATGACCCCCAACCCAGACACCCTTCCTGGGCTCTCTAGAAGGGAGCACAGCGACCCGGTCACCTGTGCCCACGTTCTGGCCAGTTTGTACCACCATCACCTCCTCACACTGCACCACCTGTGGCCAAGGAGCCCACCTGCCCCCATGCCTGGCCCCTCTGGGCTCTGTAACAAAGGGCCCTGCCCAGGTCGGTCAGCCCGCAAAGGCGAGAACACACAAGGAGCACAGGGCCAACATCAGAGCAGAACACACACCTCAGACTCACAGCCTTTCTCCATGGCAAAGATAAGCTAAGAGATTCGTTTTATTTCATGAATAATTAAGGGTATACTAATATGTATATCTCAAAGTAACACTGAATTATTTAAGACATACTATTACAATAGTTATACAGTTAATAGAAGACAGGAACCAACAACTGAACAAACACACCTGTATTATACATCAAAATCAATGGCAAATATTTCTCCAATTATTCCTAAAAGAAAAATACTTGACCAGTTAAAAGCTGAAAAGCTTTGCTCAAAAAACCCAGCATACACAGAATAAGCTTAGACTCTCAAAAACCAGATAAAAATTGGCAAAGCAAAACAAATGAGAAAAACTGGTTAAACTTCTCAAACATACTAAATTATATCAAATATACAGGCATTTTAGCAAAATAAAGCATTAAATTGTACTTCGTAGACATAGTCATTACATTTATTTTAATAACCACTTCACCATAGGCTGATGGGCGCTAATCTGGTTGGATAAGGATGATCTGAAAGCGATGCTGACTGTCAGGCAAAAAGCAAACATTCCCAGCCATTTTTTGCATGAACATGGATTATACCATTTAATGCAGACCCAAGGCCACACATTTTTGGGGAGTAGGTTTTACTTGCAGTACAGATTCTCACAAAAATACAATACAATGTGATAAGCCCAGTTTAAAACGTACATGCAGCAGCCCATACTAACACAAACAGCTCCCAACGGGGGATGAGAAAAGCTAGATCCGGTGTCACCAGGGTTCATTAGGGGAGCAGAATAATCTAGCACAAGGAACTAGGAAAAAAGCTATGAAACTAGGAAGAAAAGCCATGCCTAACAGTCACTCAAGGTCAATTTGATCGTTTCAACGACCAGAATAACCCCTGTGAAAAATCTCCAACAACTGTGGAAGAGTTCAGTATTCTGCACTCACATGCGATGCTCAAAGTTTAGCAATATGAGATGTCTCTACAAAAGTCACACAAAATACTTTTCTATTTGAAAAGAATGACAGGGGAAATCTACTTTCAAGGAAGAATGGACACTTTTAAAGGGAATGCTGACATTAGCTTTCAAAAATGAAATTAAAAATTTAGTAGAACCTGGTGAAGGATATGTCTGAAGTGATTATAGTGTAACCTTGATTTCCCAGTGGTATGATTATGCAGGACTCTAATTTAAAAACTCTTCAGGATTTTAAGAGCACTCTAAAATTGTGATACAGAAGAGCAATCCTAAAACTACTTTGGCCAAATGAGAATTCCAATGACCTGCACTGACAGCTTGCGGTGGGAGGTCCTCTGACCCCACCTGCCTTTTGACCCCACTATACAATGTTTCTAGAACATTTCTAAGCAGGAAAGACATATGGAGGGCTTTTAATGATTGGGCAACGCCCAGAGACAAAGTAGAGATTTGTTTAGGGCTGTGCTTTTATCATCTATTCCTTTATCTACCATACTTTTAGCTGTTTAAAGTGAAAATTTCCCTACAGAAAGTTACAAAATATCTCTGAAAGAGAATAACATTAGTTCAAAAGATGTGCTCCAACAGGATTATTTTGTAAAAGGTGACTACAGGTAAATAGTCTGTTAGTTATAATACTGGGACTGACATGTTACTAAGGCACTTCAGAACTTTGGGAAATTCTTTTGCTCCCATTAGCAGGCAGCTGTAAAATTGGATCCTCAAAGTATTTACAGAAATACATATACCCTTTACCAGAATAACAAAAACTTCATGCACAATAGACTTTAATGGCTCTTTCAGTAGAGAAGCATCCACATGCCAGTAACACGAGCTAAGGACTTCAGCAGGTACCCAGAGCAAGCATTTAATTTCCAGCAGGTGATATTTAAGATGTGAGTATTTAACAGCTAACTTCCTCTGAAAAGCTATAAAGACCTGGTCCTTCAGAGTTACTGACGGTTTCTGCTCTCACACATTGTAAAATAGCCACTGGGTATGTTTAACAAGTTTGTCCAATATCCAGCTTTGAATGACAGACGAAAAACCCCTACATACTACATTCAGACATTTTTGCTTGGTTTTAGTGTAACCTGACGTTGTTAACTCATCTCCGGTTTTCATTCTCCAACTACAGGTATGGGTGTTTCCTTTACTTTCCTTTTAAATGGTCCATTAGCTTCATTTAAATGTTCCCATCCTTACTATTTACTCATTTAGGAAAATCATTAAATTCAGATTTTATAAACAAAAACAGTTCGAAGGTATTTAATAGCTGGTACCTTATCCCTTCTCTTCAATGTAGTCTCAAGGGATTTCTGGCTATTTGTTTTCATAATTTTCTTATGTTGCACATAAAAACAAGATTCCCCCCTTTAAAATGCAGAGTATGGGAGACATACACTGTTTTTCAAACAAAAATGTTTATAAAAGAACATATGGTCCAAATAAACAAAAAAAACCCCCACCCCATTAAACTGGGTGGGACCAATCAGTCTTATAAGCAAAAAAAAAAAAAAAAAAAAACCTCTTCTGCTTTATTTAGTACAATAAAACATATCATTTTACTACTTCTGTGTTTGGACCTTACTCCTATTTCACCAAAATTTTCCCCTTTCTCATAATTTTTCTAGTATTATGTAAGGTTATGTCTATTTCTAGATTCTGAAATATCTGCATTTTAATGCTTGCACAACCCATTTAATTACAAAAGCTGCCTCTATTTCATTTTCTGACTAAAAACGCAAAAAAATAAAATAAAATAAAAAGGACAAACCACACCACATCATACAGATAATGATCCAAATGGAAAAGTTAATGTGCTGTAATGATATTTGTTTTGAAACGTCAAAAGCAGCAGAGATACTGAATATAATTTGCTTAAATCATAAATACTGAGATTGAAATATGCACGTATAAATCACATTTAGGCTCAATGAACTGAAAGGTCTCTATAAATACATAGAAGTGTATATAAAGTGCAAAACAAGCAGTATCAAACGCGAGATCTCTGGTATTTTAGTACTCCCATTCATCGGATTTCAAGTCGAGATAGCTGAGAATATTCTGGGCAAGCTTCACCGCCTGTTTCCTGGCAGTCTTACACTTCTCTTCTCCCTGGGGATCCACGGCATCCAGCGCCAGCAGCTGCTTGGTGAGCAGCTCCTCCAGCCGGATGTAGTTCTTATCGGCTCGATTGCCATCAAATGAAAGAACTTCTTCCTGGATCTCGGACAAGTTTTCAAGGACGTTCCAGACTGCTGTATGGGATGGGTGCTCCTCACAAGCAAAAAACTTTCTTTTCTCAAGCGCCTCCTTCAGGTCAATGTAAGTGATCAGGGTTTGCACCTCGATCACCGCTCTCCTCCTGGCTTCCCGGATGCAGGGGTTTTTTTCTAGACTTACCTCGTCCAGCTGTCCAATCAAACCCTGCAACTCTGTCTTGGAGCTCAGGTACAATTCAGAAGGATTTTGTGCTTGGAGAAGTTCATTTTTTATTTCTCTCATTCTCTTGAGGACCTTTTCTATCTTTAAAATGGAATGATTCTGTCCCAGGTCAAATGCTTTGGTAGTATCTGCTTCCTCTTCCAAATCCAAATATTTCAATAATTTGTTGATATCTTCTACTACCTCCCTTCGATAATTTCTGATTTCTGTACGCCCGCACACATCTAAAGCATCCAGATCTGCAATCAACCCTGACAGCACACAAGATAAGTGCCTGCAAGTCTCATTATTGTTCACTCCCATCAGAAGTGCGATCAGAGTGCCTCTGGCCTTGTTCACTTCACACATCACAGAGTTAATTTTGGCCACAGAAGGATGCACATCCTCAGAGAGTGGCAGGGAAGGCTGCTTTTTCATGCAGTCTTCAATAATCTCTTGCACTGCACAGATTTTGGTTAAAGTGTGATACCTTGCTTTTCGCAAGGAGATCTTCCCTCCAGTTTTAACATGTGTCAGCCTCAGAATGATATCCTGGATGCCTTCTTCAAATTCGTCAGTTACGCAGTTGCCTCCACTATGAAATGGCACGATTTTCTCTCTCACGAGGGACTGGGCTTCCTTAAAAATGTTCTGTATTTCAATCCGGTGTGGGTGGTTTGCATTCTGCTCCAACTCTTTGAGAAGACGCTCTGTCTCCTGTGCTGCCCTCTTCCTAGCTTGCTGAATGTCTCCTTTCCCTTCAGTATCTACAGAGTCTATTTCAAACAGCTGTTTTGTTAGAAACCTCTCCAGTTTCTTGTAATTCTTGTCATCTGACAGACCACTGAAGCCAACTACTTGCTGTTCTATACTTTTTACTTCCTTTTGGATTTCCTGAAGCCTACTAATAGAAGGATGTTGGTTTCCCATATCCATACTTTTGTCGTGTTCAGTTTCACAAGCACTAAAAGATGACAAAAATGATAACTTAGTCTCTGCAGAATGCTAATCGTATATTAATTCGTTCTACAATCCTCATTTTTTAAAGATACACTTTATAAAAGGGCTTGTCATTACTGCAATGCAAAGGACAGGCATACCCCAGTAAGTAAAGGACGACTTATCATCCCTCTCTTGAAAATAACCTAAACGTAAGAACAGACAACAGTTACTGCAATGTGGAGTATGAGCTGAAGCTCTGGGCCTGGGAATTTCAAGTTTCTTCAGCTATAAAGGAGAGCGGCATATGGCTTCATAAGAGGCTGAACAATCACCTCAGAAAGAGCACAAATACTGACATCTTAATGTTGTTGTAAGCTATTTTTTGGAACCAGCATGGCACCTCTGTGGAAAGCAAAACCTTAACTCTTCTACCCCCCCCCCACCCCCAAACAGGCACGCCTGGTTTCCAGAAAAAGTAAACTCTAAGCAAAAGAAACTGAGCCACTGAAACAAGTACCATTGGTTCCCAGCTTCTGAGCCCTCTCCATCTGTGTGGCCTTTACTCCCAGCAGCCTGCGTTTTTACGTTCCTCTCCACCTTTGCGCACTTCTCCACCCGACCCTTCGGCTCCTCACACGTGCTCCCCGCAGCGGCCTCCCTGAACCGGCACAGAATTCCACGGGAAAGGAAGAGCGACAGGAATTACGTTGGAGGCACCATCTCGGGCTTTCGGGGACTTGCACCTCCCTCGTCCCTACCACGCTCCAAAAACACAAGCCCGCAAAACCGTGACCGCTACGAACAACCCGCTCACTCGCCTCCCATTCAGAGTCCGAATGGCTGCGCGCACCTTTCGCTCTCGGGTTTCTACCAGGCGGCTCGCTCGGGGCGGACAACCGGTTGAGACCGATCTCTCGAGGCCGGGGCCCGCGCAGGCAGGCCGCCTCGCGTCCTGCCCGCTTCTCGCCCTCCCCCCAGCGCTTTACCCAGGAGAAGTCCGAGCTGGTCGCGGTCTTGGTTCCCGTAGTTGAGGTGGCGAGGTGGAAGGTCAGCCCTTTACGGGGTGCGGCACCGGAGCGGGGCCCCAAGCTGCATCCCTCTCGCCCCTCCCGGCTAGGTCTGAACGGGGCGGCCGGCGAAGGGGCCGGAGGTGGAGGCGGCAGCTACTGGCCGCAGCGGCCGCTCGGGGCGTCTCGCCCCGGCCCCCGACGCGCCGGCCGGGCCTGACCTCACAATGGGCGCGCGCGGGCGGGGGCGGGGGCGCCCGGCGGGCAGGGCCAGGGCGGCAGCAGACCCGGCTCGCCCGGGGGAGCCCGGCGACGACGGGGAGGCCCGGCCGGCCCGGCCGCGTCGGATCCGGGGGTGGGGACGGCGCCGAGCGCGGCCCGGCCTAGCCGGCGCGCAAAGGCCGCGCGAGGTGGGCGCCGCGGAGGGTAGCCCCGCGGGGACCCGCGCCCGCCCCGCGGCGAGGGGAGAAGACCCCGCGCCCGCCGCGCTCACCTGTACCGCCCGCGCCGTGGGCGCCCCGCAGCCTCCACGACTGCCGCAGCTCGGGGCGTCGTCCCGGCCCGGCAGCCCCGCCCCTGGGCCGAACGCCGCGCGCCCCGGGAAACCCCCGCCGGCGCGCGCGCGCCTCGCCACCTACCGCGCAGCGCCGGCCGCTGGCCGCTGGCCCCGCGGTAAGGCGGCCGGGAATGGCGCGACCGGACAGTGGCCGCCGGGGTCCGCCGCGCCGGCCCGCCGCCCCCGCAGCCCGTCACACCGCGGGGAAAGCGCACGGTCGGCCGCGCCGCTCCCGTCCCTTAGGCTTTGCGACTCTGCCGTAAGGCAGCCCCTCGCGCTGTCGCGGCTCGGCCGTGCGCCGCGGGAGCCGGGGGTCGTGGGGTCATGGCTGCCCTGTGGCGCGGGAGGAAGACTCTGCCCCCACCTTTCTGCCGAGCCTTCGCTGGCCGCCGCTGTCAGCTTGCCCCGGAGCGAGGTGCCGAGCGCAGGGATGCGGCACCGAGCCGGGTAAGCGGAGTCCCTGGGGAGGTTGGCCTGCAGGGGTGCCTGCAAGGGGAGACGCCCCCGGTTCTGCACGCCCGCCGCGGGCCCGTCCCCCAGTGCTCCAGGATGAGGGGCGCCCCGACATCCTGTCCTGAGCCGTCCCGCGGCCCGAAGGTTCCCGTGTCAGCTGCCTGGGTCCGATGGAACCGAAGGTGCCGCCGCCACTCCGGGGGCTGTCGACAGAACTTTTAAGCATGAGGGAGTCAGCTAGCGAGTTTGTACGTACCTCGTTTATTCCCGAGGATAACTGTTTCTTTTGTTTAAAGAGCTCTTGACGTAGACAGCGTGTGTTTTTTTCGTTTTGGTTTCGTCGAGACTGTTAGTACTTTTCTTCAGACGATGGCCAACTTTACCATCCTAGGACTTCACGGTCAATAGTTCTCGTTTGCAAACTGTGTGTGTATATGTGCATGTTACTGGTCAAAGATCCACAGAGAACGTCTGTAGTAACAAAGAATCGCAAGCAGTTTTTAATAAATTGCTCTTCTCGGCCAGGTGCTCTGGCTCACGCCTGTAATCCGGGCACTTTGGGAGGCTGAGGCAGGAGGATCGCTTGAGCCCAGGCGTTCGAGGTTGCAGTGAGCTATGATCGGGCCACTGCACTCCAGGCTGGACAATAGAGTGAGACCTCGTCTCTTGGGGCTGGGGGGAAATGGCCCTTCTTTTGGGAAGGATGTTTTGTTTAAGGGAGGCCTAGGCCTTGATTCCATCCTTCAGGAGCAAATGTTGACAACGGTGGCCTGCAGATAAAATACTTGAAGCGCACAAATATTAACACTTCATTTACCAATGGGCTAATGAGGGAGCCTAGAAAGCTTGGTTTAAACAATAATTAAAGCAAGATGAAAAAGAGCCAATTAAGAATTGCAAAATATGCCTGCCTGTAACTTTTCATTTCTTTTGGGCTGTGGTTATTTGCACACTTTTATAAACATGGCTTCGAAGTTCTGTCTAGTTTATAGTTTAGACAAAGAATTACCAGGACAGCTTGTCACCCAGACCCCAGCTCCTGGCTCAGTTCCCTGTTACAGTGGCTACAGCTTCGACTTCTAAGAATTCCTGGAACATAGAAACCCATTCAGCATCTCAGGCTTTGGGCAGAAAAATACAACAGGTATCTGAAAATGCTCTGGAAGGGCAAACTGGAAATCAACCAAGATCTTTCCCCAGGGTGAGGATTTTCCCTGGCTTATTTTGTGAACTAAAAAGAAGAACACCCAAGTAAGGATTTCTCCATTGCTGTACAGGCTTTTTGTTAAAGTGAGTCTTACCGTGGATCTGATCCTCAAGATGATACTTCTCTCCCTTTTGTAGTCCAAGTGGCAAATAAGCCTGTGCTGCACACCTATTTGACTGCCCACACCTGTTGAAGGGGATGATTGTGATGATGATGCTGGCCCATGAGTCAGAAATTGCTCAGTGCTGGCATTTTGACATTTTTTTTTAAAGGATCTGAATGCCCTATTATGCTAAATGTTGGATAGAACATAAGCGAACAGTTTTTACCTGAGGGCAATTTGTATTTTGTATGTTGGGTACCATCTGTGCTTCCTGAGTGCATGGCTGTTTGTCCAGGTAATTAAATTTTTGTGGCACAGAGAGATTGTTATCTTTTGGACTTTGAATGTAAATATCAGGTCTTGAAAGTAACAGGTTGTTTTCCTTATCTAAATAGATATTACACTTTAATCCTATATGTCTAGCTTACTCTCCATATTTTTCATGAATTCTTTGTCCTTCACTTAAGGAGACCTGCTTTCTGTACCTACATAATTTATTCCCATCCCATCTCTGATCTCTGGGTATGAGCTGTTACTTTTTTTTTTTTTTGAGACAGAGCCTCACTTTGTTGCTCTGGCTAGAGTGCCATGGTGTCAGCCTAGCTCACAGCAACCTCAGACTCCTGGGCTCAAGCAATCCTTCTGCTTCAGCCTCCTGAGTAGCTGGGACTACAGGCATGTGCTACCATGCCTGGCTGATTTTTTTCTATTTTTGGTAGAGATGCGGTCTCGCTCTTGCTCAGGCTGGTCTTGAACTCCTGAGCTCAAATGATCCGCTCACCTCGGCCTCCCAGAGTGCTAGGATTACAGGCGTGAGCCACTGCACCCGGCCCCAGCTGTTACTTTTTTAATTGGCAGATAAAATAGGATACCACTTTTTTTTTTTAGAGACAGCGTCTCACTTTGTTACCCAAGCTGGTCTCTTATTCCTAGTCTCAAATGAGTATACCAATTTTTAATAGAAAAATATTATATAACTTAAGAGTCAGCAGCTGGGCACGGTGGTTCACGCCTGTAATCCTAGCACTCTGGGTGGCTAAGCCAGGAGGATCGCTCAAGGTCAGGAGTTTGAGACCAGCCTAAGCAAGAGCAAGACCCTGTCTCTACTAAAAATAGAAAGAAATTAATTGGCCAACTAGAAACATATATAGAAAAAGTTAGCCGGGTATGGTGGTGCATGCCTGTAGTCCCAGCTACTCGGGAGGCTGAGGCAGGAGGATTGCTTGAGCCTAGGAGTTTGAGGTTGCGGTGAGGTAGGCTGACGCCACAGCACTCTAGCCAGGGCAACAGAGTGAGACTTTGTCTCAAAAAAAAAAAAAAAAAAAAAAAGAATCAGGCACCACTCTTCCTTCCAAGCCCAACTTTATTTATTTATTTATTTATTTTGAGACAGAGTCTCGCTTTGTTGCCCAGGCTAGAGTGAGTGCCCTGGCGTCAGCCTAGCTCACAGCAACCTCACACTCCTGGGCTCAAGCAATCCTTTGCCTCAGCCTCCCGAGTAGCTGGGACTACAGGCATGCGCCACCATGCCCGGCTAATTTTTTCTCTATATATTAGTTGGCCAATTAATTTCTTTCTACTTATAGTAGAGACGGGGTCTCGCTCTTGCTCAGGCTGGTTTTGAACTCCTGACCTCGAGCAATCCGCCCGCCTCAGCCTCTCAGAGTGCTAGGATTACAGGTGTGAGCCACCGTGCCCAGCCCAAGCCCAACTTTAAAACTCTGCTTTTAAATTAAATGTTCCCTTGCCACTTCATGCCAGCTTATACCTTATGTATGTAGTTTGCATTATTGGTTCTTAATAATGTCTATACATTATAATTAATCTGAAAGACTTTTAAAAATACTAGGGCCCACCCCCAGTGATTCTGTTGTACTCTGTCTGGACATCAGCATTCTTAAGGAGGCATCTCATAACTTACAAGTTTGAGAACCATTGGTTACACTATATGCATTAACTGCTTGTAGTCCTGCATTTTATTAACATGTGTAATGGTAGTTCATATTTATTGAATGCTTGCTTGCACTGTTCTAAGTTAACACATTTAATCCTCACTATCTTTGAAATAGGTGCTTTTATCATCCTCATTTTACAGATGAGGAAACTTAGGCATAGTAAGACCGAATAACTTCCTTAGGTCATAAGGCTTGTATATAAGGAATGTACATATTATAGTTCCTATATAAAGAGGATAGTAAATTAAAATTTTCCGTCAAGTGCAGTGGTAACTCTGTAGTCTTACCTACTGGGGAGGCTGAGGCAGCAGGAGCCCTTGAGCCAAGGAGTTGGAGGTTGCAGTGAGCTGTGATGAAGCCACTGCAGTCTAACCAGGCAGCAGAGTGAGACTCTGTCTCTAAAAAAGGGGGGGGGGGGCTTTCAATACATTGTTGGAAAAAATAAAAGCTGAGTGGGAGGACTTGTCAAAGCATGTAGTTTAACTCTGTTATTCTATCAGTAAGGAAACTGGGGCCCAGAGAGGTAAAGTGACGTGCTTGGTGCCATACAGCAGGTCAGCAGGACTAAACCTCCCTCTTCCCACTCTTGACTCCGTGTTCTGATGTTGTCAAATGATTTTTCTTCATTTATTGAAATGATGGTGTGAATTTCCCCTTTACTCTGTTAATGGGAAGAATTACATTGATTTATTGATTTTCTTTTTCTTGTGGTTACTTATGGAAATTTGAAGACACGTCCAAAGATAGAAGAATGTTATGAAGCACTGTGTATCCAACTCCTGTTCTACAGTGGTCCACTTGTGGCTGTTTATTTCATCTTTACCCCCATTCAGTCTCTCCTTCCAAATTATTTTGTGGCAAATACCAGACATCATATTTCAGTATGTTTCTTTAAAAGATACAGGCCCCCCCCTTTTTTTAACGTAAAATGCAATACCATTTTCACACATCAAAAAACTTTATAATAATTCCTTAATTTTCTGTGAATGTCTAATCAGTATTTTCTTGATTGTCCTAGAAATCTCATAAATGTTTTCTTTTACAATTTGTAACAGGATCCAAAGAAGGTCTGCACACTGCGATTAATTGATACTCTTTTAGTTCCTTCTTTAAGAAAATTATATATTTTTTCTTTTCTTTCTTTTTTTTTTTTAAGAGATGAAGTCTTGCTAAGTTGCCCAGGCTGAACTTGAACTCCTGGGCTCAAGTAATCTTCTGACCTCAGCCTCCCAAGTAGTTGGGACTATAGGCACACACCACCATGACTGGCTCTTTTAGTTGTTTTTTTTTTTTTTTTGTCTGTTTGTTTGTTTTGAGACAAGGTCTCCCTCTGTCATCCAGGCTAGAGTATGGCGACAAGATCACAGCTCACTGCATCCTCAAACTCCTGGGTTCAAGAGATCCTCCTTCCTCAGCCTCCCAACTAGCTGGGACTTCAGATGTGCACCACGATGCCTGGCTAATTTTCTTTCTTTTTGTAGAGATGGAGTCTCACTATATTGCCCCGGCTGCTTTTCAACCTCCTGGCCTTAAAGTGATCTTCCCACCTCAGCCTTCCAAAGTGTTGGGATTACAGGCGTGAGCCACTGCCTCTGGCCTCTTTTAGCTGTTTTTTAATCCATAGGTTCTGCCTCCACCATATCGCTTTTATGTGGAGAGGGTTCACGTGTCCTTTAGAACTTCCCGCAGTCTGCGTGTTGTTGATTACATCTCCATTGTTTAATTTAACATGTTCCTTTGAACTCTGTTTTCTGTAAATTGACAGCTACATTCTAGAGCCTTGACCACACTGAGATTTAACTTTTTTGAGGGGGTTCTGCAGGGGAGACTGCTTTATTACTGGTGTGTTCTTTCATCAGGGTTGGGTGATTTTCTGATTAAACCACTTTGCACTCCTGTAAACCCAACTTCGTCCTGATGGATTATTCTCTTGTGTATTGCTGAATTTGGTTTGCTCATTTGTCTAGCATCTGTAATTCATAAGTGAGACTGGCCTTTAATTTTCCCCTTTGGTGCTGTCCCCCAAATTGCAGTGTCAAAGTGACTTTCAGCCTCAAAAATGAGCTGTAGCATGTACCCTCTCTTCCTTTTCTGGGGATTGTTTATTAAGGTTTGAATTCTTTCTTCTGTGACTGGTAGAACCTGTTGAAGTCATTTGGGCCTAAGTTTTCATAAGCAGCAGCCATTTTTAACCTCATCTTCCTTTGGCTTAGAGGTTTAGAGTTACTAAGCTGGCAGGTAAGGGTATTGCATAGCATGTTGAGTCATGCAAGACGTCCGACAGCCTCTCGTGCATTTCTGAAAACCGTGCCCTGTTAAGATGTTGCAGGAAGCTGTTGTCTAATGGTTACTTCCCGCACAGGGGAAGTGCACCTCTTCATGAGGTGCCAGGGACACAGAAATAAATGTGTGTTTGCACACACACAAAGTTGACTATACACGCAGGAACACATGTTATACGTGGTAACACGTGTATCCCCAGTGCCCGGAGTGGTGCTTGGCCTGCAGATGGCCAGGAGGGAAAAGCAGGCTAATGCTCACTGAAGAAGTGCTGCATCTGGGTCGGGCGCTGTGGCTCACGCCTGTAATCCTAGCACTCCGAGAGGCCGAGGCAGGCAGATCACTCAAGATCAGGAGCTCGAAACCAGCCTGAGCAAGAGCGAGACCCCATCTCTACTAAAAATAGAAAGAAATTAATTGGCCAACTGAAAATATATAGAAAAAATTAGCCGGGCGTGGTAGTGCATACCTGTAGTCCCAGCTACTCGGGAGGCTGAGGCAGGAGGATCGCTTGAGCCTAGGAGTTCAAGGTTGCTGTGAGCTAGGCTGGTGCCACGGCACTCTAGCCCGGGCAACAGAGTGAGACTCTGTCTCAAAAAAGAAGCACTGCGTCTGCCAAGGCCTTCAGTGCTGGTGCCAGGTCCACCCAACTCAAGAGGCTTTACAGGGAATTTAGTAAGGTTGCAGCTCTAGACTATGTCACTTGTGGGCGCCCGGGGGACCCTCACTCCTGAAAGGACCCGGGTGGGACAAGGCCACAGATGACGATCCGTAGCCAACACTGAGGTGCAGGCATGTGAATAAGACCCGGCACCTGTTGGTGCTGGAAAAGAGACCCTTGATTAGCACCTTAAAGATAATAAAAACAATTAACACGTTCCTAGCCAGTGAGTGCAGGCTCCTATTGTGCTCATTCTGGTGTAGGGTCAAGTTCCCCTGGCCTGGGTGGCTCTCCTATGCAGTCGGCGTTCCTGAGTTCAGGAGACCCTTTTAATGGGTTTTCTAGTATTAAACCAACTTTGCATTGGGTTATCCTGATAGATACCCTGTTCATATATGGCTGAATTGGGTTTGCCGATTTGTCTAGCATCTATGTGGCATAGAGGGTAAGGCACCCTGACCCTCGGTAAGGTAAAGGCTTCGATTCCCGTCTGTGATCTGAGAGACCAAAGCAGGCACCCCCTTATCAACTAAGACGGCCCCTAGGCCCAGCTGGCTTGGCAGATTTCTAAATTCCCTTGACTAAACTCCCTAACAGCAGGAGCTGCTCACTGTGGTTTAAACCCAGACCACTACAGCTCTGTTGCAGAGAGGACCAGCCATACAGACGTTCTCTTCTGACAAATCATTGCAGACCTTAAGCCAGTTTCAGCCAGCTCATAGAGACTGTGCACAAACCATCTTTGTGTCCCATAGTTCACCGTTTGACTTAAGGAGCCAAGTTCTACCTCATTTTAATGCCAAAGCCCCACCCCAAAGTGAACATGGGATGCATGTTACATATACGTTTACCTATTACATATGGGCTAGCTCCCCTTGCAAATATTTTAATACATATAGCTCTCCACCCAAACCTGCTAAGTGTGCATTAATATGATACTGGCCCTGCGAGGCATGAAAACCAACCCTCCTTGAAGAGAGAGCTCCTTCGGTCCACGCTGGAGACTGTCTCTTCCTGGTTTGTAAACTGATACTGCCAGTAAGCTCTTCTTTTTGTTATTTAGCCATCGTGGTGGTCTTTGGGATGACACATCTCAGAGGGAGTCAGGAGGCACCCTGACTGTGGACCAGGAAGCAACACTAAAACTTGCTGACCTTTTCTCTCTTCACTGCCCCCTGTCTGTTTCCCCAGGGAGGCTTTGTGTTGTGTAAGGCACTTCCAGGAGGAGGGTGCTGAGGAAACGTCTCAGCGTGAAGCAGGAGGATGGAGCACCAGGCCTGGCCCGCAGAGCGCAGGGAGAAGCCCAGTGGGGCCACCCAGCCTGGCAAGTTATACTGAGGAAAGTTTTCGAGGAGAACCAGAAGGTTAGCTGCCTGCCAGAGCCAATGATGGAAATGTAGTCTGACCAGCGAGCACAGGCAGGTTCCTGCCTCTGTGAAGAGGGCAGGACTGCGAGGCTGCCCATCCGGAAACCGGGCGAGCACGTCCACCAGACTGCAAGGGCCTAACCCTAACCCCGCGCATCCGCAGGGCTCCGTGAGTCACTGCTTGTACTGTAAGAACCGCCAATTATGGCGATTATGCACGCCACAGAGGGGGCCCTCCTCCTACTAAAGGACATCTTCCTCCCCCAGGCCACTTCTCCTCCCTCTTAAACAGCAGCTCCTTGATGAACAAAGGCAGAGTGTTGTTTATAGGGAGAATGGAGGAGCTACTGCTGTCACAATTGACGCTAAGTCCTCAAATGATAATGGCAAACAGAATGATTGGAAGGTTGGTACACAGGTTTTGGGGTTGTGGTTTTTTTTTTTTTTTTGAGACAGTCTCACTGTGTCACTCAGGCTAGAGTGCAGTGGTGTCATCATAGCTCACAGCAACCTCAAACTCCTGGGCTTAAGCAGTCCTCCTGCCTCAGCCCCCCGAGTAGCTGGGACTACAGGTGTACACCACCATGCCTGGCTAGTTTTTTCTTCTCTTTTTTTTGTAGAGATGGTGTTTCGTTGTTGCTCAGACTGGTCTCCAACTCCTGAGCTCAAGCGATCCTCCCGCCTTTGCCGCCTGTGCTGGGATCACAGGCCTGAGCCACCGCGCCTGGCCGGTACACATGGTTTAATCTGTGAAGCAGTTTATATAAGTAATAACTAGTACACACATATGGAAGAGTAACCGAGCACGCCTGGCACCTCTTTGAGCTTGCTTTGTTGTGTGTGGGAAGCTCAAAAAAGCCACTAATTGTCGGGTGGCTCCTGCAGCATTTCCTGGTGGGGATCCCGTAAGAGAGGGTCAGCGCCGGAAGGTGGCACAGGCAGGACACAGTCGGGGTGGAACCTGCTCCAGGGCTGAGCCACAGCAGCCCATGTCTGCTCGGAGTGGGGGGACGAGCCACCACGCTGGGTCACAGTCGCGAGACGCAGGCCCTGACCCTGTCTCCACTCATTGGATCCTTTTGTGGGACTCACCTTCAGAGTCCACCAATGTCTAAGTATTACGGGGCAAAGGCTTTGAGGGAAAAGTCCATAAACATTTGTGGAAACATAAGCCTTGCTTTTTAAAACAGGAAATCTTATGATTGTATATTGGTTTTAGACTGATGGATAAAATGTTATAGATCTGTATTATGGTCCTGCCTCCTGCCTCTACTTTCTAAAAACGATTTCTAAATCAGTCTAGTATCAAGTCAGTGTCTGTTAACCCTGATGATGGGCAGTGTAGTTTCAGGCCTTTGTGCCACCAGGGCCCCGTCATTTTCCAGCAAGGGAGGATAAATTCAGTCACTTCTACGTGCACTTGCCGGCCCTTCATTTGGAACTTTCCACTTCGGTTGTGCCTCCTTTGGCCCAACTTTGCTGCCCAGTAACACTGAGATAAACTCTCCAGAAGTACTAGACAAAAGTGAAAATGATTAAATATGAAAGTGTTTAATATGAAGAAGAAAAGAATGAAGAATGCAACAAACATCATAGGGTGTGACTTGTGTCTGGCTCATTAGGTGGCCTGGATGCACCCAGCTGTGGCTACGCAGAGGTGACAGCTGTGTGCAGACTTCTCCACCCGTTCCCCTCCCGTCCCTCTCCAGCGCCCAGTCCAGCCTGGCCTCTCACCTCTCCGGAGAGCCCTAAGCCCCCTGCTTTCCCACCATGTGAGGCCTTCCTCCAGGACACCTGGAGCCATTCTGCTTCTCCACTACAGTCGTTGAAAGTTTACAGGAAAACCTAGAAAATCTCAAGAGCTAGCAGTCAGGTTGGGCATGGAGGCGCATGCCTGTAATCCCAGCACTCTGGGAGGCCGAGGCGGGAGGATTGCTTGAGCTCAGGAGTTTGAGACCAGCCTGAACAGGAGTGAGGTCCCCGTCTTTACTAAAAATAGAAAAAGAAATTAGCCGAGTGTGGCCGCTCATGCCTATAGTCCCAGCGAGTTGAGAGGCTGAGGCAGGAGGATCTCTTGAGCCCAGGAGTCTGAGGTTGCTGTGAGCTAGGCTGACGCCACGGCACTCTGTCCCGGGCAACAGAGTGAGAATCTTGTCTCAAAAAAATAACTAGCAATTAAGGATGTCTGAGCACTCACAGTGTAAGAGCACGCTTGATGGCAGTGACTCTTGGCTCACTCAGAACTTCTGAATGTTCTGATGTGAATTCATGCATGATTGCCATATCTAGTTAAGCTCAGATGTCACCACCAAATAGTCTGTGTAAATTAAGTTTTTTGAAGACGAAGTGGATTTCTGTGTGTAAGCACCGAGAAAAAGTCAACGGGAACTGGGAAGAACCGTGTCTCCATTCCTCCAGCAAGTGCTTGTGCCACCGGAGAAGGGACAGACACAGTTGGTGTCCCATGTGGGAGAAGGAAGCGTGTGGGCAAGTGCTGTGGGGGCCACACCTCACCTGGGCTCCAGGAGGACCCGGAGGCATGATGCTGAAGCTGAGGTCCATGAAGGATGAGATGAGAGCTGGCTCCAGAGAGAACATGAGCAAAGTCCCTGAGGAGGGAGAGAGCAGGCTGTCGTGTTAGCAGCAGATGTTCCGGCAGGGAGAGGAAGAAGGGGAGCCGCCTGGCCTGCCTGGCCACCGTCTGGATGTTAGGCTTGTGCCTGAGGGTAACGAGATCATCGAAGGATTTTAAAGGAAGGAGTGGGACGGTTAGGTTGGGCACTTTGGAGAGACTGCAGTGGGTGTGGGGCAGTCTAGACTCCCAGGCCCACAGCGGTAGAGGCGGAGGCAGGGCTGGCCGGCTCACACGCCGGGACTCTCAGGCAGCCACCCCATCCCCTCCCGTGCTGGAAGAAATCCGGGGCACACTGTATCTCAGATGACTGAGCTGCTGAGGTGTGGCGTGAGGACGCCGGAGTCAAGTGTGGCTCGGCCAGGAGCAGACCCCGAGCGGGAATTCTGCAAGGCTGGTGGTGCCAGCCAAGAAGGAGGCCACTTGTCACCAGGCGGCACTGACTGCTGTTGACTTTGGTCAGCTCTGGGCTCTCGAGACTTCTACAGCCCTGAGAGAAATCTGTCTACAGGAACACGTTCCCAGCAGTCATGCCATGAGCTGACACAGCTCGGGCAGGAAGTTTCAATTGCCGCTTCTTCCAGCAGTCTGAAGATGGTAAAAAGAAAAAGTATCAGAAACAGTAGAGTCTACTAATAATAATCGTTGCTGAGAAAATGAGGCTAATTAGAGTTTTTATGGCAAAAACTGTATCTGGTGAGTTTTAGATAGGTTTTCTTTTAAAAATTTTTCCTTCCTGTTGCTTCTAGAAGACTTAAGTTTAGGAAATATAATTAAACTTTATTACTTTGATAATTTTGAATGTTGTAGTACGTTTCATCCATTTCCTTGTAAACATCTTGAGGAAAATTAAAACATTTTTAGGCACTAAACAAATGGTGTAAGTTTAGCTCTCTAAAGAGTACAAAAATATAAAACACGTCTAGTAACCTGGCTGAGGGGGTGTGGAAAGTGTCGTGATGTACTTTTTACAGAAACAGGCAGTAGGGCGTTGAGGTGACCACGGTGACACTGTCCACAGTCGGATCCACAAAGGGGGCAGGTGCCAGAGGCCCGAGAGACGGCCCTGCCCTACAGCGTGGCCTTCTCAGGAATGACCTTTTCACGAATTTAGCTGATAAATAGCCCTCATTAAAAATTAAATTATATGAATAAATTATATTAAAAGCAAAGGTAATACCTGCCTAAAACTCACTATTTGCTGTTCATTGTACTACCTTTACAGTTACCTGTATTTTGGGGCTGTTTACATCTGTTGTACTAACGCCTACATGCTGGAGACAGCCACTGTGCATCTCTTCCCAACTCCTGCCTCAGTGACATCGCATTGCATGAAGTCATCCATGGCAGGAGTACTTGAACCATGGAAATTGGCAAATGCTCCAAATCACAGCTTGAGTTACTATCTTATTGATTATCTAGAATTATCTACAATTTCTAGTGAAGGAGAAAATGTTAACAATGCAGACTAAATTACTAGGTGTGTTTTATCTGATGCTGTTATACTGTGGAAAGCTCAAATTGAAGCTGGAGGAAATATTCTTATAGTATTCACAGCTATTATCCAATTCTGTCGGACAAGTGGCATCTGTTGGCTGTTATCAGGAGTAGAAGCCGGAGCCCCTCTGCCCACCACACCTCTGTATCAGAGTCGCCAAGCAGAGCGTGTGCAGTCGGGCACTGGCTGGAAGGAGGCTTTGCTCACACAGACGAGGGACAGAGCAAGAGCAAGACCAGCTTCCGTGGTGGGCACTGGTCCCAGTGGCCAGTGGGTCCCTCCCCAGCCGAGGCAGGGCTGTGGGCCGGCAGGCACTGCTCTTGTGTGGCAGCAGGAGGGCCCGTCCCCTCCCTGCAGTAGTGGGGTTGGCCAGGTGCCCTGTGACGCATGCACTTACGCAGGACAGAGGAGGACTCGCTGAGTCCAAAACGGAAACAGCCTTCCCACACATGGCGACATGCCCTGCACAGGCCGTGGGACCGCTTATCTTGTGTGAAGGAAGCGTGCCGAGCCCGGGTCTAATCACAGACGGCTGCGCAGGCTCAGCAGACAGGACGTGTGAGACCGCCTTTCCCTACAAAGTCAGCAAAGAAATCGCTCACGTCATTGACAAGTAGCGAAGGCCCAACATAGGTCTTTTTTCATCTTCTTCCTGCTCCTTAGTATCAAACAACGCTTGTGTCTGAACGACACCGGTTAGCAGCCATGGGTTGGCTAGCACCGCAGGAGTTTGGCAGAAACCAATGGAAAATACTCAGTGAGCCACCATTTCACATCCACCGTGATGGCTGTGATAAAACACTGGACAAAGACAAGTGTCGAGGATCTGGAGATGTTAGAACCCTCTTACACCGCTGGTGGGAAAACGGTCTGGCAGCTCCTGAAAGGCTTAAGGGTAGAGTTGCCATCTGACCCAGCGATTCCACTCTTAGGTGTCCACCCCAAGAGAATTAAAAACATATGTCCAACCAAAAATCTGTACATAAATGTTCATAGCAACATTATTCGTAGCAGCCAAACAGTGGAAACAGCCCAAAGGTTCTCAGCTGGTGAAGGATAGACACATGTCCACACAATGGAATGTCCACACGATGGAATATCATTCAGCCATAAAAGGAAATTAATTACCAATACAGGCTACAACATAGATGAATCTTGACAAATTCATTTCAAAAGAAACCAGTCACAAAAGACCAAACAGTGCACAATTCCATTTATATGAAATGTCCAGAATAGGCAAATCTGGAGATAGATTAGTGGCTGCCAGGGTCTAGGGAGGAAGGATGGAGGAGTGACTGTTAATGAGTAGGGGGTTTCTTGGGGCGGTGGAAATGTTCTGGCATCAGTGGTAATGGTTACACAGCTCTGAACATACTAAAAACTACTGGATTATATACTTTTTTAAGGTTTTGTAGAAGTGGGGTCTCGCTATGTTGCTCAGGCTGGTCTCGAACTCCTGGCCTCAAGCCATCCTCCCACCTCGGCCTCCCAAAGCACTGGGATTACAGGTGTGCACCAAAGCTCCCAGCCTGGATTATGTACTTTAAAAAAGCTAATTTTATATTACATGAGTATATCTCACTAAAGCTAATGAAAGGAGTTTGTGATGTTCAGTTGGCTAGATGGAATTTACAGGGAAGGGCATCTTATGTTTTATTATCATTTTGTAAATTATGTGCTTACATCCTTGCATCAGTAAAAGTGATGATAACAAACATACCCCCGGCTGCAGTTAAACATTCCCCAGCACACTGCTGCCCAGGGGCATCTTGACCAGGCCCCTTGCCACTGTCCCCTTGCCTGCTCTCTGTGCCTCACCCCTCAGCCCCCGTGGCCACCCCACCTGGCCGGCAGAGAAGGCTCCTGCTCAGAGCCTGAGCAGGCACGGCCGAGAACTCTCATTCCTGTGGCCCTCAGGGCCTCCAGCTCCATTACTGCTCTGTAAATGCTGGTTTAATTTATGGAATATTTGACTTTATGATACCTGTCACCAAATCTTTACCTCATTACCATCGAGCTTATTCTTTGCAGCGATTGGACATTTTCTGTCAATCTTTTTTTCACCCAGATGCTATAACATCTTTTACCTAATCTGTCAAGATCCTTTAACAATTTGAATTTTTTCTTTTTTTTGAAACAGCATCTCACTCTGTTGCCCAGGCTAGAGTGTCGTGGCATCAGTCTAGCTCACAACCTCAAACTCCCGGGCTCAAGCGATCCTGTTGCCTCAGCCTCCCGAGTAGCTGGGACTACAGGCGTGAGCCACCACGCCAGGCTAATTTTTCTATTTTTAGTAGAGACGGGATCTCGCTCTTGCTTAGGCTGGTCTTGAACTTCTGTCCACAAGTAATCCTCCTGCCTCAGCCTCTGAGAGTGCTAGGATTACAGGCACGAGCCACTGCACTTGGCCTTGAATTTTTTTTAAATATACTTTTAAAGAAACATTTTGTAAGTTTGAGGAAATCATATTTCTTCAACATTTTCTACTCATTTACTTATTCTAGACTTAGTTTTTTTGATGGTAAGCATTCTAGTGCTGAGCTGAACATACCACAGATTTTTAATAAAATGCCATAAATGCGTAAGTGCCCGTGTTGTCTAGAGCTGTGGTCCCCAACCCCTGGCTGTGGACTTATGCCTCTCCCCCCCCCCACCCCCCCCGCCAAGTCCATGGAAAAATTATCTTCCATGAAACTGGTCCCTGGTGCCAAAAAGGCTGGGGACCGCTGGTCTATACTGTTATAATTCGGAAACCGTCTGTTGTTCTGAGGTGTATGGGAAGAGCTTTCTGTACGAATGGCTATTCCTGCGTATGTTGTAGTGGAGCTGGCCCCGCTCAGCGGCAGGCGACGTTGCGGAGCTCCCCTGAGGCCTGGGGTGACCTCCTTGGCCTCTGGACAACTCTGGCCTCTGGCTTGGTAGCCGCGCCAGGCTCTGTAACCAGCTTCACCACCAAACCCCATGTTTGCCTTTTCATGTTCTAAATTCTCCCTATCTTTAGAATGCTTGGGGATTTAGAAGATTTAGCAAGAGCGCAGCAGCCAAGATTCATTACAATGCTTTGAAAAGGAGAAAATGGAAGTGTTGACAGATAGTTCTAGTTTGTGTGTCGATTGATGGCAGCCATCAGAGTGAAACTAACAAGCCGGTTTTTATTTTATTTATTTATTTATTTATTTACTTACTTACTTACTAACTAACAAGCCGGTTTTCCTAAATGATGACATGGTCTCCCTTCTCACGCTTGGTTCCCTTGGCATGATTGTCAGTGTTGAGTTCGGGGACCTCAGTAAGTGACAGGCAGACCCAGGCGGGTCGGGAGGCCGAGGACGGCGTGCGGAGCTGACCGGTGGGCACGTTTCTGCTGCACCCCCCTCCTCCCCACAGCGACCACTTGTGTCGGTGTGGCCTGTGACTCTGCTCCCTCAAGCAGCCAGTGGGTCATTGTCAAACCAGCTTCACCTGGTTAGCCGTATTAGATTTATAAAATTATTAGCCATTATTTCTACTTTTTCAAATTAGATTTTCAGTCAGTAGCCAAGTAGACCAAAAAGCTGTTTGAAATTTTGCAAACCCTGCCATCTCTTAGTTCCTTGGGAGTAACAGAATATAGTGGTGTTAGTGAAGTCCTGAAATATGCTGAATGCAGCACCTCCTAAATGCCAAAGAAATGTTTATTCTACTTGGTGTAGTATTTTTTCGATCTTTGTAAATTTTTTTTTTTTTTTTTGAGACAGAGTCTCGCTTTGTTGCCCAGGCTAGAGTGAGTGCCATAGTGTCAGCCTAGCTCACAGCAACCTCAAACTCCTGGGCTCAAGCAATCCTCCTGCCTCAGCCTCTGGAGTAGCTGGGACTACAGGCATGTGCCACCATGCCCGGCTGATTTTTTCTATATATATATTAGTTGGCCAATTAATTTCTTTCTATTTTTATAGTAGAGACGGTGTCTCGCTCTTGCTCAGGCTGGTTTTGAACTCCTGACCTCGAGCAATCTGCCCACCTCGGCCTCCCAGAGTGCTAGGATTACAGGTGTGAGCCACTGTGCCTGGCCTTATAGTTCTTTTAAGTTGAAAATTCCCTGGGCACATTGAAGTCTTAAAAAGAGGAAACTAACAAGGAACCTTAATACCTCTAGATTAATTCAATTTTTATTTATTTATTTAGCTGGAGTGCAGCCTCCCAAGTAGCTGGGACTACAGGCTTTTGCTGCCACACCCAGCTAATTTTTTATTTTTTAAGAGATGAGGTCTTGCTATGTTGTCCAGGCTGGTCTCAAACTGATTTGAGTAATCCTTCTTCTTTGGCCTTCTGCAATGCTGGGATTACAGGTGTGTGGCACCGTATTTGGCCTAGATTTTTAATTTTATAATACTAGAGATTTGTCTAGTTGTGTGTTAATCCCATGTATTTTGTTAAAGGTCTCAAGATTCTGCCCTCCAAGAAAGTCTTGCTATGATTGGATAGGACCCCCAGATAAATATTCAAATCTTCGACCTGTTCACTTTTACATCCCTGAAGATGAATCACCCCTGGAACGAAAGCTTAGAAAATTGAGACAAGAAACACAAGAATGGAATCAACAGTTCTGGGCAAACCAGAATTTGACCTTTAGTAAGGTAAGTTTAGGTAAGTTTAGATGAGAGTGAGAAATAATACAGTTGGCCACTTGGGGGTGCTAAATCTTTAGTATTTGCTTTACCGCTGGTTACTTGGTGTAGTGTCTTAGCGCGGTGCCGTGTGTGTGTGTGTGTGTGTGTGTGTGTGTGTGTGTGTGTGTGTGTGTGTGTGTGTGTGTGTGTGTGTGTGTGTGTGTGTGTGTGTGTGTGTGTGTGTGTGTACAGATATAATTTTTAAACCAACATGTAACTATATGTAAGAAACACTGGCCATCCACAGAATCACAAATCTTGAGACTTTCAAGAAAGTGAAGTGAGCTGCAGAGCCAGAACTAAAGTACGTTTTACATGCGTGTGTGTTTATGTTTATGAAAATATAAGTTTCTCTGATGTGCTATTATTTTTCCTGAGAGTTTACATTTCTTTTCTTTTTTTTTTTTTTTTTTTTGAGACAGAGTCTCACTTTGTTGCCCAGGCTAGAGTGAGTGCCGTGGCATCAGCCTAGCTCACGGCAACCTCAAACTCCTGGGCTCAAGCAATCCTCCTGCCTCAGCCTCCTGAGTAGCTGGGACTACAGGCATGCACCACCATGCGTGGCTAATTTTTTCTATATATATTAGTTGGCCAATTAATTTCTTTCTATTTATAGTAGAGATTGGGTCTCGCTCTTGCTCAGGCTGGTTTCGAACTCCTGACCTCGAGCTATCTGCCCGCCTCGGCCTCCCAGAGTGTTAGGATTCAAGCATGAGCCACCGCGCCTGGCAGAGAATTCACAATTCTTAATGGCATATTCATAAGTAAACTACATGAGAAAGAAGTATAAATATTCTAATCCAAAAAAAAAATTTAAACTTTGTTTATCCATTTGGGTGGGCTGCCTCAAATGGAGCATATTTATCTTATTCTGAGGATTTAGAAACAAACAGTGCCTCCCAAAGTTTATTGAACATCTCGTTTTCAAATCTTGTTTCAAGCATGAGACTTTTAACCACATGCGGATGGTTTAAAACGGGCTTTGAGGTGGGCCATTTCTCAGGAAAGCCATGGCCAGAGTTCTGTGGAACTCTTCGAGCTGTGCTTCAGCCGGAGAAAAGTGGAAAGACAGAGAAAGGGAATTTTGATAGTCTTGTCTTATCTTTTCTTTTTTTAGGAAAAAGAAGAATTTATTCACTCAAGACTAAAAGCTAAAGGCCTGGGACTGAGAACTGAGTCAGGTTAGTACACTTGTTCTTTTGTGCTGAGGTTGTTTTGCTTAGGGCAAGTACGTGAGAAGGTAACAAAAAGGGATGTTGAGTGAAGGAGAGAGTTCGGGGCAGCTGCAGCCTGGACACATCCTGGCCCCTGGCAGGGCCTTGACAGACGCCTCTGAACCCTCCTCTTTTCAGGTTCTCCTGCTTTTCTCATTTGCCACCAGGGGCTCCTCTTCCTTTGCGATCCATTCCCAAGCATTTTAGGGCTTCTGATGGATGACCAGCTGTGACCTTTGGCTTCTGCCCTGAGGTCCCTGGCCTCTGCAGCCTCTCCCTGTGCACACCAGCTCCTCTTCCTAATTGCAGGCCTCAGTTCATGGTCCTACTGGTCACATGAGCCAGAAACCAGAGTCACCCTGCAAGCTTCTCTCCCTTTCTTCATCTCTCCTCCAGGTTTGTCAATACTTTTGCCACTCTCTGTACTCGACACATTGTTTTAGTTCAGGCCCTTGTTAATTCTCTATGTAGTAACTTCCTAATTGGTTCTCTGGCCTCTAATCTTTTAAGTCAGAGGGCAGCAAACTTTTCCACTACAGGGCTGGGCAGTAAACAGTCTAGCCTTTATGGGCCATGCGGGGTCTCTGTTGCAACTACTCAGCTCTGCTGTTGTGGTGTGAAGGCAGCCATAGAAAACACACACACAAGTGGGCTTGAGTGTGTTCCGGTGAAACTTTATCTACAAAAGCAGGCAGCGTGGCCGGGCGCGGTGGCTCACGCCTGTCATCCTAGCACTCTGGGAGGCTGAGGTGGGCAGATAGCTCGAGGTCAGGAGTTCGAAACCAGCCTGAGCAAGGGCAAGACCCGTCTCTACTATAAATAGAAATTAATTGGCCAACTAATATATATAGAAAAACTTAGCCGGACATGGTGGTGCATGCCTGTAGTCCCAGGTACTCGGGAGGCTGAGGCAGGAGGATCACTTGAGCCCAGGAGTTTGAGGTTGCTGTGAGCCAGGCTGACGCCAGGGCACTCACTCCAGCCTGGGCAACAAAGCAAGACTCTGTCTCAAAAAAAAAAAAAAAAACAGGTGGCGGGCCAAATTTGGCCTGTAAGCTGTGGTTTCTTGATGCCTGCTTTAAATCTGTTCTTTGCATTGTAGCCAGACCGTTCTACCCCAAATGCAAATGTGACAGTTGCTGCTCAAATGAGGTTCTTAGACAGCCCCACCGACCCTTGACTACAGAATAATGGCCTTGCTCCTCCTCTGGATAGGATGCCAGCCTGCCCGGCCTGGCCCTACTTGGCTCACCTGTTTCCCATCTTTCTCCCCAGGCCATGCACTTGTTGTGCAGGGGAACCAGGCTGCGTCCAGTCCCTTTACTCACTGTGCTGTCATTCTTTTAGGACAGAAATCTAGTGCTCAAAATGGCCTTTAATTATTTTCCGTCGGCATTGACGTCAAGCCTGAATAACATTTTGTACTGTTTGTTAAACAGATGTTTTCTACTGTCAAAACATCATTCAGATGGAAAATCCAAAACCAGTGACCCCAAAAGCCACGTCTGTCACTAGGCCACAGTGCCATGGCTCTCCCTGCTCCTGCTCAGCCTGGCCTGGATTGGTGTGGGACACAGGGCCGGGGAGCTCGAGGAACCGACATTTGCTCTTTGGTAGAGGTGGGGTCTCAGGGCAGGGACAGGTGCCGCATCCTGATGGTAAGCGGAGAATGAAAGCTCGCAGTCTCGGGCGCTATCCCGAGTCCTTTGCACATGTCATCTGCTGTTTCCCACGGTGACTGAGCGACGTAGGTAGCAGCCAGGGCCTATGGAGGGCACGCTCCTGACCACACTTGCACAGCGAGGAAGCCTGGGGCCTCGGGAGTCGGATCCTGAGGGCCTGTTGGACCGCACCCGCCACGGTGGCTCTCAGCTCATCCCATGTCGTCCTGGCCATGTGTGTGTGTGTGTGTGTACACACATGTACTTGAAACGTATGTCACATCCATAAGTTTGTCATCACTGTCAGGTAGGCTCATTCTACGGAGATGCATGGGAGACAAGCCGCTCTCTTAACAAATGGGAGAGATGTTTTGAGTCTTATTAATACCACAGAATGCTATTGAAGACCTTGCTAAGTACTGAAAGGCTGGCCGTAAGTCCAATTTTAAATGAATTTGGTAATAAAATGAGATAGAATGCACTGAGGAGGAAGATGAACAGGGAGCTGGCTGCTCTGCGTTCTTCAGACGCTTGCCAGGCTGCAGGGGCTGCGTGGGGGCGCGGTCACAGGTGTGTCCCCCAGGGGCCAGAGCACACACCTCCTACGCAGATTCATTGCAGAGTCCCCAGAACCAAGAGAGAGGAGCTTGTTTAACAAATGATGCTGGAGAAACTAATTATATTTGGCCCAAAAGAATAAATTTCAATTTGTTCCCCCTACCATACAGATATATTCCAGTGGGTTATAAAGTTAATTATTAAAAATCATTTGTCGGCCGGGCACAGTGGCTCACACCTGTAATGCTAGCGATCTGCAAGGCCAAGGCGGGAAGATTGCTCAAGGTCAGAAGTTCGAAACCAGCCTGAGCAAGAGCGAGACCCCCATCTCTACTAAAAATAGAAAGAAATTAATTGGCCAACTAAAAAAATACATAGAAAAAATTAGCCGGGCATGGTGGCACATGCCTGTAGTCCCAGCTACTCGGAAGGCTGAGGCAGGAGGATCATTTGAGCCCAGGAGTTTGAGGTTGCTGTGGGCTAGGCTGACGCCATGGCACTCTAGCCCAGGCAACAGAGTGAGACTCTTGTCTCAAAAAAAAAAAATCATTTGTGGATTAAAGAGTTAAATACTCCTAGTTGTAGGAAGTCTAATAGGATAAAATTTAACTCTTCATTACCTAGGGGGATGATAATTTCCTAAGCTTGAGAGCAAAGGTAGAGAGATTCAAGAACATAAATACTGAAAACATCTTGTATTGATCAGGGCCCTTTTGGTCTAGCTTTCTGGGCTCGAGTTTACTGAGCAGGTATGGAGGTGGCTCAGAACCCAGGGGCGGGTGGAGCCAGGCCCCAGGCCTGGCCTAACTCAGACACTGGGACCAGGGCATCCCACGACCTCTCCTCCTCATATTTAACCTTCTCTCCGGCCCACTGCTCCATCCTTCCCTTGCTGTTTGTCCCTCCTAATTCAAGGAAGGAGCCAGCTGAGTTCAGCCTCTCCCCAGCTGGCTCCCACCCAGGTGGGAGGTGCCAGGGATCAGACAAGGCAGAGGTGGGGCTTGTGCTAGACAAGACGAGACTGACTGTGGCTGCTGCCATGGAGACGGGAGGGGGGCATGAGGGCTGGGCACACACGGGGGTCAGTGTCCAGGAAATACCAGATGGGCCAGTGCTCATGGCAAAGATGACGGGCAATCTGGACTTTAGGAAAAAATGCAACAAATTTGCAGAAGCAGCACACTTATAGACAAATAGGATAATTGCAAGAAGAAAAGATGCTCAAACTCTAAATTTTACAATGCAAAAAGCATTAATAAAGCAACAAGGCCTCGTTTTATACATACGAAATGCATGGGGAAGATTTCAGTGTTAAGACTCAATGCTTGTGGGGTATAAAATTCCTAGCCCCTCTTCTAGAAGGATTTGGTTGTACGAGTTACACATTTGCCAAGTGGGGAAATGGTAACCACAGACTCTAAGAATTCATTATGGGAAACTGTGAGAAGAGTTAAGCAGTCTGTTCCTGGCAGCGTTATCTTTCATTGCCAAAGAATGGGAGCTATTTAAACATCCAGTAATAGCAGATTAGCTAAGGCTGTAGTGCTCCACCCCCGCCCTCGGTGTGCCTCGCCAGAACAGTCTACGGCAATGTGGAAAAATGACGGATTTAATTTCAGGTGCAAAAGGCAGAATACCATGACTTCAGTTCTGCCTGCCCCCAAATTAAATCCCGTTTGTAGGGCAGGCAGCATTCTCTCCTTTTATTTATTTTATTCCTGAAGTGTTTATGCAGTGGAGAAAAGTATGCCATCAAGATGGCTTTACTTTAAGTCAGTTGGTATTTATGAAACACCCACTTGGTTTTTGGTGAATGTGTAATGAGTTAGTGTTCTACCTCTCTCTAGACTTAGTTGATGTTCAGTAACAGGCTGCAGTGTTAACAGGTGTGGAACATGCGCTTAGCAAACACTGTGGGCACCTGAAACCAAGGCTGGTACTGAACCCTGTGCAGATACCGTGTTTTTCCTACACAGTCAGCCCTTGTGTCTGTTGGTTCTGCATCTGCAGATTCAGCCAAGCACAGATCAAAATATTCAAAACAAAAATAACAGTACAACAACAAATAACTATTCACATAGCATTTATATTGTACTATAAGTAATCTGGAGATAAGTTAAAGCACAAGGAAGGTATGTGTCTGTTATAAGCAAATGCACCATTTTATATAAGGACTTGATCATCCCTGGATTTGGGTATCCGAGGGCGCCCTGGAACCAGTCCCCTGCGGATGCCAAGGGGCGCTGTATGTCCATTTCTAGAATAAAGTTTAATTTATAAATTATGAGCAGTAACAGATTAACAAAATAACTAATAAAATAGAACAAGACAATATGCCAGCATCACTACTCTTGCGCTGGGGGCCATTATTAAGTGGAATGGGGGTCTTGAGTGCTGGGCGTCTGCTCAGATCTCATCACCAAGGCCGCTGCTACGCGACCAGCAGGCGGGGAGTGCCTGCAGCGCTGACACGCGGCACCAAGGGCGATTCCCCTCCCAGGCAGGACAGAGCCAGAGGTTGGGAGATTTCATCACGTTGCTTACACAGCATGCAGTTTAAAACTTACTAATTGTTTATTTCTGGAATTTCCCATCTGATACTTCCGGACCTGGTTGACTGGGTGACTGAAGCCATGGAAAGGGGACCTGAGGATGAGGGAAGGCGACTCTCCTGCCATCATCCCCATCACACCGTTGAGTAAACAGAGGCACGGAAGCTACACTAAGTAGCCCCAAACTGTGCGGTGAACGGCAGGGCTGAGGTGGGAACAGAGTGGGGCAGTGTGGTCGCTGCTCATTCAAGCAGTGCCCAGTCGTCGCAGGCCCCAGGCCCTGCCAGGTGCCGGAGACCTGACTGTTGCCTCTGTCTGTTGACATGTCCCCTCTCCTGTGGAAACGGCCCTTGGGTCACCTTGCCAGCCCTGTCTCCGTCCCCCTGCGCCCTGGTGAGCTGCAGGCTCAGCACCAGATGTGCCACCAGGTAGCACGTGCGTCACTGGCGGCGGCGGCTGTGGGGGCAGGGGCCGAGCGCAGCCTCCGCCTGTCCGCGTGCATGTGCTACAAGTGCGGGACCCCGGGCGCAGGGCCACGGCGCTGACCAGGGATGGCGGTTCCCGTCTGGGGCTTGGGGCTTGTGAGCCAGAGTGGTCTCCTGCCCCCACCCGCACCCTCCCCCCCCAGCCCCGATCTCCTTCCCTCATCCCTGTGCCGTAGCTGGATGGCATGAGCCGGGCCACCAGGCGGACTGCACTTCAGGCTGCCCCCGAGGTGGGCTGTGGTTCTCGTCCCATGTGACCTTGTCGGCCCTCGTGAGTGGGGGTGAGCCCTGCAGGTGGGCACCACACGGGCACATGGAGGCAGGCCGTGCCAGCCGTCCCCACCAGCACTTGACACGTCACCTGGCTCTGTGTGTGCCCACTGCTGGGATTACAGGCATGAGCCACCACGCCTGGCCTCCACTATGTTTTGTAGTTTTCAGTATACAAGTCTTACATATCTTTTCTTAAATTTATTCCTAAATCCTTATTATTTTTGATGCTATAGTAAATGGAACTGTTTTCTTAATTTTATTTTCAGACTGGTCATTACTAGTATATAGAAATAAACCAATCTTTGTGTATTAATCTTGTATCCTGCAAACTTGCTAAATTCTTTTATTCATTCTAACAGTTATTTTGTTTATCCCTTCTCCTTAAGTCTTAACGTTTAAGTTGAAATTATTTTTCAGGTCAGAAAGCAACACTGAATGCTGAAGAAATGGCTGGCTTTTACAAGGAATTTTTAAGTAAAAATTTTCGGAAGCACATGTATTATAACAAGTAAGTGCTTTACTTCTTTCCTAAAAATGTGACTATCACATTGAGATTAGGCAGGATTATTTTCTTACCTAATATTTCAAGATATTCATGTTTATATCAGAGGTAGAAGTTGCACGACTTTGTCAACTACATTTTTGCACCTTGAAATAAAATTGGCAGCTGTAGGTTATTTGCATGGCAACCCCACAGCAGTTCTCAGCCCTAGTGCTTGGAGAGTGGGTTTTGCACACTTCTGCTTCGTGTTCTTCCTGTGAGGAGCCACCGTCTGGGGCAGGAAAAGCACAGGTTGACTTGAGGCATCTCTGGCTGAAAGCAAGGAGGCCAAGTGAGGCCAGCAGAGATCACGGGCATCGTGTGAGACGGCACAGGACCTACTTGAGAGGACTCCCAATGGCCAAAGTTCTCACAAAGAAAAGTGACCATCCGGATTGAGTCAAAAATGGGATGAATCTGGGCAGAGGTCGTGAGATTATTTTAGCTAAAGATGGGATTATGGGATTAATCAGAACCTTTATTTTTTTATTATTTATTTATTATTTATTTTTTTAAACACCAATGATTATCTATGTTGTTAATGAGAACCTTTAAAAGCTCTGTACTTCTGCTCAGAAATAGGACGTTGGTACTTTGACACGGGAGTCTGCTAGCTTCCTCATTCGCTGGCAAATTAATAAACTCCTCTTTCCTTCTCCTCAAAACAAAACAAAAAAAATGTGACCAAAGTGGATTAAAAAGATAGCAACTTTTATTTTTATTTTTATTTTTTTAGAGTTAGGGTCTTGCCCTGTCTCCCAGGCTAGAGTGCAGTGGTGCAGTCACAGCACTGCAGCCCTAAGCGCCTGGGCTCAAGCCAGCCTCCTTTCTCGGACTCCCAAAGTGCTAGGGTTATAGGCAGGAGCCACTACGCCCAGCCAAAAAGATAACAAATTTTGAAAAACAATATCAACTATACAAACATCTTTGCAGTCATGATGATATTGACAAAAGCCTCTCTCTGGATATGGCTAGGCTGTCAGCTCATTTTGAGAATGATAAATGAAAGAATCCAAAGAACATGCAGCTTTCATGCTTTTCCTGTATCAAGGTATCCAAACGAAGGAACAACCTTCTTAGTAGAAGAGACACAGCTGACGCAGAGCGGTAGAGTTAGCAAATTAGCATTTTTCTAATGAGATAACGGGTCTCAGCACAGCCATCCATCGCTGATGGACCCACTGGCCAAGACGGCTGATGGGCACAACTGTATCAACTCCCTTTAGAGGCAGAAAAAAAAAATGAAAAAGGAATATTAAGAATTTTATAAAATTAAAAAAAAAAAAGAAGAAGGCCGATGGGGACTTCTGGCGGGCAGGTCGGGCTGACACATCTGCCCTGCCTCTCCACACCGCACGGGGACAGCCTCCGTGTGACGCGGGGGCGCTTGTGCACCCCCTGTGAGGTGTCCTTGCAGAAAATGGAACGGAACCGCCAGGCCTCCAAATCCAAGTATGAGCTTACGGGAAAGGGGAAAGGGGACTGGGGGTGGGGTGGTCACACAAGACCATGTTTGAATGTTTTAGCCTGAAGATACAGTCAGCCTAACTCAAAATGCTGGAAATTTTACAAATTTGGAATTAGTTGGAAATTCTATCTAGTTTCTTCAACAAATAACTAGAATAAGCAAAAAATAAAATAGTGGGGAGGGGGTAGACTAAGGGAGACTTTCTTTGGCTCTGGATTCAGGCAAACCGTCTGTGAAAAAGTATTTTGGACAGATGGAAGAAGAAATTGAATGGTGACTGTAGATTAATTGGTATCAATAAATTTTATTCCGTTTATCGGACACCACGATGGGATAGTGGTTACGTGTTTTTTAAAAAGGCATTAACTGGTCACAGATACATATAGCAACCTGTATTGACAGGTGAAATGACAGGAGGCGATGTCTGAGATTCGCCTTAAAGCGTAACAGTGGCAGAGCCAGGTGGGCAGGTACGGCGAGACCGTGCACATTGAGAGTAGGCGAGGCCGGTGAGCTCGAGGGTGGCAGTCTGACCTAAAGATCAGCCCTGCCTCACCCGGGTTGTGTCCACGGCTGCCTCCTGTCCTCCGAGCTAGTTCGGCCATTCAGTCAGGTGCGTGTTGATGACACTTCCTGGCCCTTCAGACGCGTCTGCACCACTCCCGGGCTCCGGCAGGCGGGGCTCACGGGGCGGCACGCAGGGCGGAGAGGGCCAGCCACCGGGCCACAGAGGAGCCACCTTCCCGTGCTGCCCGCCGTCCCCACGCAGACAGCACGTGCGCAGTCTGCCTTTTCACCGCGCCGTCAGATCAGGTCATCTCGGTAGGGAAGTGGAATCTGGATTTTCCTCGGGAACGGATGGATTCTAATCCCAGTGGGTACCAGGTTGCTTTCCCCGGAAGCCCTTCTTTCTCACTTAGCGCACCGCCACTCGCGGCGCCGGAAACGCAAAGAGCATGCCCGCGTGGAGGGGGCTTTCTGGCCCGCCACGCGTCTACCCTCTGTTCTCACTGCTTTCGAGGCCTCGATGATTCTCCTCCCTTCTGTGCTGAGGCTCAGCACATCTCGCGAGTGCAGGCGGCACGGAAGTCCGCGTTCACGCATCAGCTCCCAGCGCTTAGCACTGAGAGTCTGGAATGTGCGCGCTCCCCTTGGAAGCCTTCCCAGCGCTGCCTGTTCAGCGTGGAACTGCCAACAACGGGGTGAATGCGCGAGTTCTGGCATGTCCCGTAGACTAGCTCACCCGAGCCGGCCCCTGGCTGTGTACAAGCCCCATGGGGATGTTTGCATGGGAACTTCTGGGATTATCTCCTCAGGGACACAGACTACATAAAAGCTCAGATCATCCAGAAAAAGAGGATATGGACCTTTATGATGTGGGGACTTGTGATAGATTAGCTCCTCACAATAGAGAACTTTTGTCATGTGCTTTTTATGCAAATGAGGTGCCAAAGCCAGAGGGCCCCCTGCGCTCCCCACGGAGCCTGCTTTGCTAATGGTCTAATGGTCTCCCCATCGTGCCACAGTTGCAGGGGGGTCTCCCGGGGCTCTTTAGAGTCTTTCAGCAAAAAGCAAAGGAGCATTGATTGCAGCGGCCTCCAGGAATGGAGGAGGTGGGGGAGGGCATGCCGGGCACCAGGCGGTGAGCCTCCCTCTCCCCTCCTTTATGGGCTGGCTTTAGTCAGGGCAGGAAGGGGAGGGCGGTGAGGGGTCAGGACCGGTCAGATGGACTTGCTCCGTGCTGGGAGCCACCTGTGGGCGTGGGCTCAGGCCCAGTCCCTCGGCTGTGTCACCTGTGCTGCCCCCTTTCTCTATAGAGAGTGGTACAGGCGGAACTTTGCCATCACCTTCTTCATGGGAAAAGTGGCCCTGGAGAGGATCTGGAACAAGCTGAGACCGAAACAAAAGAAACAAAAGAAGTTGAGCAGTTAAGAGTCCACTGTGACCCTGGCGCCCGGCGTCCAGGTTTCCAGAGACGAGAGTGGTCACAGGAGCTCATCGTGCAAGGGCTCTAAAAACCGTCGGTAGTCCCAGGATGTCCCCTGGGTGATCCCAAGAGTCCCCTCGGCCTGCGTTTCAGGGCAGGCGGGCTGGGAGAATGTGGGTCGTGGTTCCCTCCTGACTGTGGCTTCCACGCTGGCTCCTCGTCACACGCGTGACACGCATCATGCATGCGATGTTAAATAAAGCCCAAGCACTGTGTGCCGTTTTCTGTGTTTTGAGTTATACCAATAAGACTAGAATATAAAAATATCAATAAAGTTTCACTTGGAAAAAACGTTAGTCTGATGATGGGAGTGGTTTCGCAGCTGGCGGTGGTGTCAGCAGCGCCCTACCGTGTGCAGGTGGCTGTGGATTTGGGGTCATCACAGGCTATGCCCCAGATGAGACCTGGTCGTGCCAGCGCCGGTGCAGACATAGAGCAAAGCAGCTCTGCGTCCGAGGCAGAGCCTCAGTTTCCCGTGTTTCCCCAAGCAGGCTGCTACCTGGATCATGGCCCTCTTCTTTTTAAATACTTTAAAAATCGGGCCGGGCGTGGTAGCTCACGTCTGTAATCCTAGCACTCTGGGAGGCTGAGATGGGCAGATCGCTCAAGGTCAGGAGTTCGAAACCAGCCTGAGCAAGAGCGAGACCCCGTCTCTACTAAAAATAGAAAGAAATTAATTGGCCAACTAAAAATATATAGAAAAAATTAGCCGGGCATGGTGGCACATGCCTGTAGTCCCAGCTACTTGGGAGGCTGAGGCAGGAGGACTGCTTGAGCCCAGGAGTTTGAGGTTGCTGTGAGCTAGGCTGACACCATGGCACTCTAGCCCAGGCAACAGAGTGAGACTCTGTCTCAAAAAAAAAAAAAAGAAAAGAAACGTGTCAGAGGAGCAGTGACCCACAGTGGCAGAGTCCTGGCTGGGAAGTGAAGTGGGAGTGGTGGGTGTCCCGACACCCCTCAGTGAGGTGAGGTGTGGGTAACAGGCAGTGCCAAACCCTCAGCGTGCATTTGCTGCTCCTTTAGTCCCTGTGTGCTCCTGCAGGCGTCCCGCCGGACGTAAGTTCCGTAGAAAGCAGGCACCAGGGATTGGCAGAAGATTTTTAGTAACTGAAGACCTAAGTGTAGTCGAAATGTCAGTAACACATATGTTGTCCTGGCCGGGTGTGGTGGCTCACACCTGTAATCCCAGCACTCTGGGAGCGCGAGGCGGAAGGATCACTTGAGCTCAGGAGTTTGAGACCAGCTTGAGCAAGAGTGAGACCCCATCACTACTAAAAATAGAAAAATTAGCCGGACGTGGTGGCGGATACCTGTAGTCCCTGCTAACTGGGGAGGCTGAGGTGGGAGGATGGCTTGAGCCCAGGAGTTTGAGGTTGCTATGAGCTCAGCTGACTCCATGGTATTCTAGCCCAGGCAACAGAGCGAGACTCTGTCTAAAAAAAAAAAAAAAAAATATATATATATATACACACACACACACACACACATATATGTTGTCATTTTGCATTAATTTTATTAATGGCAAAGAGTTTAGCCTGATTCTTAGTGTTAACTTTCTAAATAGATTCCTTTTTTTTTTTGAGACAGAGTCTCACTGTGTTGCCCGGGCTAGAGTGCTGTGGCATCATCCTAGCTCACAGCAACCTCAAACTCCTGGGCTCCTGCCTCAGCCTCCCAAGTAGCTGAGACTACAGGCATGTGCCACTGTGCCTGGCTAATTTTTCTATATATTTTTAGTTGTCCAGCTAATTTCTTTCTAATTTTAATAGAGACCCGGTCTCGCTCTTGCTCAGACTGGTCTTGAACTCCTGACCTTGAGCAATCCACCTGCCTCGGCCTCCCAAAGTGCTAGGATTACAGGTGTGGGCCACCTCGCCTAGCCTCTAAATAAATTCTTAACTGCTCTAAGCAAATTAATGAGTAATGTCAAGCTGTTTTCCTGTTTTGGATTCTTTAACATTTAAGATTAAATGATTGTGATAAATGTTACTTTTGGTCACAAATAATGCAGATAAATTGTAATTAAGGTTTATTTTGACCCTAAAATTTGTATGCTAAATTTTTTAAAAATTAGGATAAGGTGATTGTCACAGCCATATTCAAATAAAGTATTTCTGTGGACTTTTTAATTTTTGCAAAATAAAGTTTATCCCAGTGATGTATTTTATACAACTTTTCCCACAAAATGCATGTTTGATTAAATTCCATGTATTTTTAATGCTTCTGTCTTCTGAATTAAAAAGCAAAATAAAGTTGAGCCTCTGCTCTTTCTGTTGGGTGGTATTTATAGATATTGGGGGGTTTTTTGTTTTGTGGAGACAGTGTCCTGCTCTGTCACCTGAGTTGGGGTACAGTGGCGTCAGCCTAGCTCACAGCAACCTCAAACTCCTGGGCTCAAGCGATCCTCCTGCCTCAGCCTCCCAAAGGCTAGGATTGCAGTTGTGAGCTGTTGCATCTGGCCAACATCGACTTCTTTTTTTTAACTTCAAAATATTAATTAAGGGGGTACACGTGGGGTTTTTTCCTACAAGAATATCTTGTATAATGCTTAAGTCAAGGCTTTTAGTGTGCCCATCACCAGAATGGTGTTCGTTGTACCCAACAGGTAAGTTTTTATCCCACACCCACCCTCCTGACATTGATTTTTTAAATGTTCATATTCACCCAAAAAAAAGGGACTGAATGGCATGTGGCTGTCAAGTACAGGGGGACCCTCCGGAGCTGGCCCAGGTCAGTGACAGAAGGGACTTCATCTTTCTTTGTGTTCATTGAGTGCTAACAATGTGTAGGAGGACTGTCTGCCTCCAGGCCTGGGCTTTCTGGCTGTAATAACGCCCCTCTGCCCCCTTTGCGGGCCTGGCAGGGTTGGAAGTGGCACATCTGGTGCTGTGGGTAGGCACGTCACCAGCTCTCCACAAATGCTGGCACTGCGGTAGCTGATGGTAAGGTCTTCCAGGAAGACCTTTGCAGCAGCGGGAGGCTGGCCCACAGGTCACCCTGTTGTGATCCAGGAGAGCTGGTGGCTACAAGAGAACCTTCAGGAGTTACCTGTGGGGGGCAGAGGGAGTGTGTTGCGTTTGCAAGGAAGCCTGGTAGCTCAGAGTGTGTTAATCCTTTGCCCCCCTCTCCTGACTGGCCCCTCAGGCTGTGTCTGCTGCTGGGAAAGTGGCCGGTTCCTTTATGCCCCAGCTTTCTAGAAGCTTCCACCTCCCAGGAGGGTAGAGAGCCACAGAGAGTCCTTTATTGTGTAAATTTGCAATGACTATTTTAGACTTGTGATTATGTGGGAAATTATAGGACAATACTTTGCTGAATTTTTTTTTTTTTTTTTTGCTACCAGCATTGCTTTTTTTAGTTTTTTAAAAACAGAAACTTAAAAATAGCCATATTCTGCTGACATTCTTTTTTTTTTCTTTTGAGACAGAGTCTCACTTTGTTGCCTGGGCTAGAGTGCCGTGGCATCAGCCTAGCTCACAGCAACCTCAAACTCCTGGGCTCAAGCGATCCTCCTGCCTCAGCCTCCCAAGTAGCTGGGACTACAGACATGTGCCACCACGCCCGGCTAATTTTTTCTATATATTTTTAGTTGGCCAATTAATTTCTTTCTATCTATTTTGTTTTAGTACAGATGGGGTCTTGCTCTTGCTCTGGCTGGTTTCAAACTCCCGAACTTAAGCGATCTTCCCACCTCAGCCTCCCAGAGTGCTAGGATTACAGGCCTCTGCTGACATTTTTTAATTTAAAAATTTAACAATGGCTGGGTATGGTGGTTCACGCCTATAATCCTAGCACTCTGGGAGGCCAAGGTGGGAGGATTGCTTGAGCTCCGGAGTTTGAGACCAGCCTGAGCAAGAGCAAGACCCCGTCTCTACTATAAATAGAAAGAAATTAGCCCAACAACTAAAAATAGAAAAACAATTAGCTGGGCATGGTGGTATGTGCCTGTAGTCCCAGCTACCCAGGAGGCTGAGGCAGGAGGATCGCTTGAGCCCAGGAGTTTGAGGTTGCTGTGAGCTAGGCTGACGCCATGGCACTCTAGCCTGGGCAAGAGAGTGAGACTCTGTCTCAGAAACAAAACAAAACAAAAACATAAAAATTTAACAATGCCTCTGTTAGCACAGGAAGGAGTAGACTACAAAGGCACGGCCTTTCTTTTTAAGTAGAGAATTAATTTTCCCAAAGGGAGAGCTGAGGGACCTGGAGAGTTTGGGGTTCGGGCACCACTAGCGCCTTTTCCCCCTTTGCAGCCCACTAGGTTTGGACTGACGAAGTCTTGGTAGACTCCCTTTCAGACTCGCAAGCCTGTAGCATTGCTTATATTAAGGTGATTGGCTTTTACAACATATGCCTTAGAACACCGTGCTGGGGTGCCTTCATTTCTTTCCAGAGTCTTTGCATTGTGTTGAGCTTGTTTGGTGACTGTCAGCGGGTGGTCCCCAGTCCAGGGTGGACGCAGTTCTCCCCGGGACCGGCCCTTGAGCTCCCACCCGACTGGCCTGTTGATCGGTTGTACCGGCTTCTCCCTTGACTGCAGGACGTGGACATTTGAAGGGAGGAGGAGAGTGGGAATAGTTAAAAACCTGTCAACATTCATTCACCTGGCAAAGGCAGAACGCTGCTCTGTGCTGGGCAGTAATCTATCGCTGCTCCCCCTGAAGCCCTCAGAGACCTGCAGGGTTTAAGGTCCAAGAAAAACATAGTCCCATAAGGAAGACCCCACCAGACTATCTTACAGAATCAACCGATCTGATTTTCATGTTTACATTCCCAGTTAATCATAGGTTTTAATTATGTTCTTAACTTTCAATCGCAGAAGCATCTCCACTCAAACATAATAGCTGTTGTTTCTAAGTGCTAGTTAATAAAGGAAATGGCACTGTGAAATCAATAGCCTCTTTTATTTTTAAAAATTTATTTAGAGATGGAGTCTTGCTATGTTGCCCAGGCTGGTCTCGAACTCCTTGGGCTCAAGCGATGCTCCTGCCTCAGCCTCCCAAGCAGCTGGGATTATAGGTGTGTGCCACAACACTTGGCTTAATTGTCAAATTTTAAAACATGAAATTTCAAGTAGGGATGTGCAAACATCTACGTGAACCCTTCTTGGGCCCAGATACCCTCCACGGCTTCCATCCACTCCCTGTAGAGGGCACCTGTCATGCTCCTTACCTGGCCTCACCTGCCAGGTGTAGCGTAGAATGCCCCCACAGCCCCACCCAACCCCTGCCCCGAGCCAGTCTACGGTAAATTCCTGCCTACACTGTGAGACTTTGCCCCCAGAGAAACTTGCCAAGGGCTGTGAAGCCAAGGGTGTAGGCCTGGTGCTTCCTGCGGATGGAACCAACTCAGCAAAGCAGAGCTGAGAAACGGAAAGAAGAGATTGCAGGCAGGAACGCAGGGGTGCTCGGATCGAGCCACGCCCGAGGCCCCAGATCGACCTCCACCTGTCAGGTGAATATTTCCTTGAATGAATGTGATTCAAGTTTCTTTTCCCCTGCACCCAGGACGAAGCCCAACCGACCCTATTACCTGCATACCCATGCCCAGAGCAGCATCCAAGTCTCCATCCTTGGGGTTGGGGGTGGCGAAGGGGGTCGGGTGGTCTGGGTGCGTTTCAGTCCACATTCAGCCGGCTCTGAATCCCAAGGGTCCACCTGGAACCAACCCAGCCTGGCAGGGCTCCTGAGTCCATCTCTGGGCCTGACTGTCAGGGGTGTCTCCTGCCGGTTTCAAGCAGCCTGAGAGACCCCCGGGAGTCAGTAGTGAGATGCTCTCAGAGAGGAGAGTTCGTCCTGGGTGAGCACCCGGGGGCCATCCCCCTCGGATTCCTTCTCTGGCAGTGGGCCCTGCCACTTGAACATACCCGGCCTGAGCAAGAGCGAGACCCCATCTCTACAAAAAACAGAAAAATTAGCCGGGCATGGTGGCGCATGCCTGTAGTCCCAGCTACTGGGGAGGCTGAGGCAGGAGGATCACTTGAGCCCAGGAGTTTGACAAGGTTGCAGTGAGCTGACACCACAGTATTCCAGCCTGGGTGACAGAGCAAGACCCTGTCTCACAAAACAAACCAACAAAACCAAAAAAAAAAAAAAGGAAAATGGACATGCCACTGTTATCCAATACATGCAAAGAACTTCTAAAACTCAACAGTAAGACAATGAACAACCCAATTAAAAATTCAGTAAAAGATCTAAACAGACCCCTCACGAAGAAGTGAGGGGTCTGTTGTACAGATGCGACATAGCACATGGAGACATGCTCAACAGCATGTCCTTATGGAAATGCAAATTAAAACAGTGACACATCACTGCACACCTGTTAGAATAGCCACTGACGACACCCAGTGCTGGCGAGCAGGTGGAGCAGCGGGACTCCCGGCCGTTGCTGTGGGAATGCAAAATGGTACGGCTGCTTGGAGACCGTTTGTCAGTTTCTTACAAAGCTAAACGTGCTCTCACCATACGATCCAGCAATCCTGCTCCTTGGTATTTATGCAACGGAGTTGAAAACGGTCCACACAAAAACCTGTGCCCTACTGTTTACAGCAGCTTAGTTTGTAATTGCCAGATTTAGAAGTAACCAAGCTATCTTTCAGTAGGTGAGTGGATAAACCGGAATATCCAGACAATGCAATATCATTCAGCACTAAAAATAAACCAGCTATCAAGCCATGACGAGACATGGAGCAGTCTTTTTTTTTTTTTTTCTTTTGAGACAGAGTCCCACTCTGTTGCCTGGGCTAGAGTGAGTGCCGTGGCGTCAGCCTAGCTCCCAGCAACCTCAGACTCCTGGGCTCAAGCAATCCTGCTGCCTCAGCCTCCCAAGTAGCTGGGACTACAGGCATGCGCCACCATGCCCAGCTCATTTTTTCTATATTTTTAGTTGTCTGGCTAATTTCTTTCTATTTTTAGTAGAGACGGGGTCTCGCTCTTGCTCAGGGTGGATGGAGCAGTCTTAAACATGTGTCACTTGGCCGGGCGCGGTGCCTCACGCCTGTAATCCTAGCTCTCTGGGAGGCCGAGGTGGGCGGATCGTTTGAGCTCAGGAGTTCGAGACCAGCCTGAGCAAGAGCGAGACCCCATCTCTACTATAAATAGAAAGAAATTAATTGGCCAACTAATATATATAGAAAAAAATAATTAGCTGGGCATGGTGGCACATGCCTGTAGTCCCAGCTACTTGGGAGGCTGAGGCAGCAGGATCGCTTGAGCCCAGGAGTTTGAGGTTGCTGTGAGCTAGGCTGACGCCACGGCACTCACTCTAGCCTGGGCAATAAAGTGAGACTCTGTCTCAAAAAAAAAAAAAAACCAAAATTGATAGGCTGGGTGTGGTGGCTCACGCCTGTAATCCTAGCACTCTGGAAGGCCGAGGCGGGCGGATTGCTCAAGGTCAGGAGTTCGAAACCAGCCTGAGTGAGACCCCGTCTGAAATAGAAAGAAGTTAATTGACCAACTAAAAATATACAGAAAAAATTAGCCAGGCATGGTGGTGCATGCCTGTAGTCCCAGCTACTCGGGAGGCTGAGGCAGGAGGATCATTTGAGCCCAGGAGTTTGAGGTTGCTGTGAGCTAGGCTGATGCTACGGCACTCACTCTAGCCTGGGCAACAGAGTGAGACTATGTATCAAAAAAACCACAAAAACAAAAACAAAAACCAGTGGGCCTCCGTCCCGAAGGCCTGCACTGTGGGCAGATGCTCAGGCATGTCCTCTCCAGGTGGCACCAGTCCTCCCTTTTTGTCCCCTGCGGACGGGCTGGGGTCCCTCCTCCCAGACAAACAACGAAATTCCTTTCCTTGATCCTGCCACCCTCTGCCTTCTCCCACCAGGCTTGCTGACGGGCATCCCATTCTCACCTTGGACGCCCGTGAACCCGTCCCTGGACGGGCACAGGCTGGGGAAACCCTGGCTGGGTGGCCTTCCCGCCCCTGCACCCACGCGTGGCCCCACGTCTCTGCCCCTCCTGCAAGTGCACTTGCAGGCACTGCTGCGAGGCGCGGCCTTGCTGTGGCCGTTTCTCGCCCACTCTGGTCCCCGAGCCGAGGCAAAGCCCTCGAGCTGCCCGGGTCATTCCTCTCACCCCTTTTCTTTCTGCTGTTCTGTTGTCGCTGATGGCAGGTGACAAGGTCGTTTTCTTTTCCTCAAGGGCCATGGACTAAGCATCTGACTCGCGCCAGGCCCGTGCTCAACAGCATGCACTCCTTCACCCTTGACGGAGGGTTTGCGGGTCACAGCGGCACAGAGCCGGGAGTGGGCCAGGGCCTGTGGCTCCTCCGCTGGCCCCCACCCCCTGGCCGGAGCCAGAAGTCCCCAGCTCGGTGTTCACAGCTGCACAGGCAGCCCTGGCGCTTCCTGTTTGCTGCCCCTTCCTGGGTCCCTGTCCTGCCCCCAGCTGCCCTGCAGAGCGCCCTCCTCCCCCAGGGCCCTGGGCAGCCCGGCCTGAGGACTGGGCAGCTCCAGGGGGCTCCACCTGTGCCACATGCATGGCCGTTCGGGGACCAAGCTGGCCAGAGGAGTGGCTGTCCCACCCAGCAGGAGGGGCATGTGCAGAGGAGCAGCAAGGGGCTCCCAGGCCAGGCCTCGTCGCGTCATGGAGCCTGCGCCTGAACGCAGGGCCTCGGGGGAGGAAGGGGAGTGCGTGGGGGGTGGGCAGCCTGGCGTGTCCTCCACGGGCCTCTGTGAGGCTCAGAGGCCAGACAGAGTTAAGCTGGGTTTGAGCGTGTTAAATACACATCAGCATGCTAACCCCCTCCCAGTGCCCACGTCTCGCCATCCAGACATCCACGTCCGCAACTTTCTCTTCCCAAGTGGAAACTCCGTCCCCATTAAACACTCCATTCCCCCGCCCCGGACCCTGGCAACCGCAGTTCCACTTCCTGCCTCTCTAGGGACCTCAGGCGAGCGGCGTCCTACGGTATTTGTCCTTCTGTCACTGGCGTGTTTCACTCAGCACCACGTCCTCAAGGTCTGTCCGTTTGCGGACAGGTGGAGCTAGGCTGGGGTCTCAGCTCGGGCACCCGCGCCCTCAGCCGGGGACACCACCGCAGACGGGGAATAGCGCCCCTCGGAGTGAAGGGTGCGTGAGGGGTCCGTTTGGCGTCCTGGGAGGACAGAGCGCCCTTACTCAGAGGTGCTAGCACCTCCCGCGTGCCAGGCCCTGGGAAGAGCTGTGACCCAGAGGGCCGCCCGCCCTCCCCCAGCGGCGACGCCCTTGCTCAGACGCTCCGCTCCCCTCGCCGTTGCCAGGAGAGCCATCTCTTTCCTTTTATGCTGTTGGAAATGAGCTGATCGATGTCCCCGAGGTGTCCAGGCTGCCCGCGCTGCGCTTTGGGCCGCGTGGCTATTGATCGGCAGGGTGAGCTGTCTTCGCGCTGCCCTGAGTCAGCCCTTTGCGGGAAAGTGCAGGGAGGGCTGCTGGAGGAGGCGGCCAGAGGGGCTCCCATCCAGGTATTCGGAGGCCACGCGCTCCCCTGGGCCGCCCTCCCAGGCGCACTCTCACCTGGAAACGCGAGCTTGCCGTCAACATGGATCCGCAGCTGGGCGCAGGCCGGAAAGACAGACACAGGGACGGCCAGAGTGGCGGGCAGAGAGGCCCTGGGAGAGCCGTCTGCCTGTCTGGTCCCCACCCCCACCAGCCACGCCCGGGCGAAGCAGCACCCGCGGCTGCCCCACCGGTGCGAGAGGCCGGTCACTCTGCCAGGAAACTGCCGTGTGCAGAGAGGATCTGACTTGTAACCACAGGCAGCATCCTGCCTGTCCTCGGTGCCCCCCGAGCCTGGCCCCAGGGTTCTGGACGTCCAGTGCAGCCCTGGCCGGGGGCAACGTCCACCCTGGTGGGGGTGCGGCAAGATGCGGGGCAGGGCCACGGCAGACCCTGACCCCCGTCTGTGGCCAGGCCTCGTTCCAGCCAGAAAGCGGGGCCTCCGGCAACACATCTGGCTGCAGACGCGGAAACTGACCATCTGGTCAAGGGGACACGAGGCCCCGAGGTCACCCAGGGACGCGGGCGGGGCTGTGACCATCTCCTCACGTGGTGTCTGGCACGGAGTAGGCGTTTGACAAACGTGTTAAGTGAGCGCAGCTATGGGGTCTGGGCCTTTTTAGCAAATGGTAAAAACGGAGCGAATAACGTCTGCCAGACACGGGCCTTGAGCCTTGTTTACGTGGGCTCACGGCACCCTCGGAGCAGCCCTCGGCGGGGTCCTGGGCTCCTCTCACAGGCGCCTGGGCTCCCACTCAGCCAGCGCTGGCCCCTCCCGCCCGGGCTCTGCAGTCCTGGGCTGCCCACCCTGCACGGTGCCGGTGCTACCACCAGGTGCCAGCAGGGAGGACAGCGCTGCGTCTCCACTGCAGGTGCTGGGGCTAGTCAGGGAGCCACGGGCAGAAAGCCTTGGGGGGCGATGACGGAGACGTAAATTGCACACCTCTCGTTAGGAGGTGCTGAGTGCTGTGGGGCTGGGGGCAAGCAGAGGGGAGGGAGCCGGCCTGGGGCAGGACTGTGGGCACCACGACCACGGTCCACAAGCCGCAGGGCAGCCGGGTGAGGCAGCGGAGCCCGGGAGGAGGGCAGATGCGCAGGGGAGCACTGAGGGGCCCGGGAGGGCCAGGGCCTGATCCCTGCGGGTGCAGCAGGGTTGGGGAGGACGGGCGAGGGCCCCGAAGGCTGCTGCGGAGACACGCATGGCTCTGACCAAGGGTGGCAGGGACGGTGGGGCCTCGGGCTGCCCTGTGTGGTAGGGGCCACTGGCCACATGTGGGGATTACATTTCAATTAATCCAGTGAAGTCACAACTCAGCCCCTCCGGCACACAGGCACCTCTCGGGTGCTCACAGGCCTCCTATGGGCAGCGGCTGCCGTTCGGGACACCACAGACAGAGGACATTTCCACTGCCGCAGAGTTCTCTTGGACAGCCCTGGCCTAGGAGGTACTAGGGGCATGTTGCCCCTCTTTTGGGCAGCGGATGTTGCTTGTGCCACCTCTGTCGTGAGAAAGGCCCTGCTGGGCACGGGACACAGAGACTGTCTACGACCCCATCGCCAGGCCAGGTCCCAGGTGCTGGGCTCGGCTGAGCAGCTGGGGGCGGGTTGGAGCAGGGGGCCTGGGAGGAGACACGACAGGCTGTGTGTGCAGGCGGGCAGGCGGGCTGTCCGGGCGAGGGGCAGCCCAGCATGGAGAGCAGCGCCTGGCCGAGGAGGGAGAGGGTCCAGCTGTCCTGAGCCAGGCACGGCCGCTGCGGCTTTTCCTAGGAAACTGGCGTCAATGGAAAAGAAGCCAAACTCTGTAAAATAATTTTTTTTTTTGAGACAGAGTCTCACTTTGTTGCCCAGGCTAGAGTGAGTGCCGTGGCATCAGCCTAGCTCACAGCAACCTCGAACTCCTGGGGTCAAGCAATCCTGCTGCCTCAGCCTCCCAAGTAGCTGGGACTACAGGCATGCGCCACCGTGCCCGGCTAAGTTTTTTCTATATATTTTCAATTGTGCAGCTAATTAAAGACTCTTTGACTTGTAAAATTGGTTAAAGACATGAAGCTTTGTCTAAAGGCTTGGGATGTTAAGACAAGGAAGTCTGTTAATCAGAGGGAGGAGGCATTGGACATGCACGTACTGTGTAAACTGAGGACCTGGAGGTGTGTCTCGCATACCCGTAGGCCTGCTAACGAGTTACAGAGGATGTCCCCAAGAAGGGAGGGGACATGATGAGGCATGTCTGACTTCCCTCGTTGCAGCAGGCAATTTAGTTTTAGGATATCCCCTTGGCCAGGAGCGGGGACTCCATTGAGTCAGCTGGTGGGGGAGCCATAAGATGTTATTTTAGTTCACACTGGTGAGCGGGACGCTGTGATCCACGCTGTGGCCACGGCCGTGTATGCTGGGAGCCTTGGCGGTGTCTAAGACGGGAAGTCAACTCCACTGCAAGCTCTGAAGACATCATGGGAGAAGTGCAATGTGAGCCAGCTCGTTTCCGATTTCCTATACTGATGACACTATTTTGGCATGTTGGGTTCAGTACAACATATTAAAAAGGAAGGGAATCCTGACGCAGGCTGCGACATGGAGGGACCTTGAGAACATTGTGCTGGGTGACATAAGCCAGTCTTCAAAGGACAAGTACTGCGCCGTGAGCTCCAGCCCTGGGAGCCCCCTGGACGGGCAAACTCAGACAGACGGGCACGGCGGTGCCAGGCGGGGTGGGGCAAATGGGAGTGTTTCCTGCGGACAGCTCCAGTTCTGCGGGACGTGGGGTTCCGCGGCCGAGGCAGCACAGCAGCGCAAGGTACGCGACGTCCCTGAAATGCACCCTCGAAGTGGTTCAAATTGTGAATGTTGTGTATGTTTCCCCACCAGTTAAAACATGTTAATAATTTTGATAAAATTTGCTGAAGAAACAAACTCTCTCTATGCATGTAAAAGCGGAGTTACTCCCACCTGCTTCTTTTTGGCTTTTTCCTGTGGCCCCAGGCAGTCTTTGGTGACCTGGAGGCTCCTCGTGTGTCTGCGTGGCGTTCGGGCCCGTGGAGGCCGCACGGGGGCGGTGCGTGAGCCGGGCGGGTGTCCCAGCGTCTGCGGGCAGGAGCGTCAGCAACGTGTGGGGCTGCAGACACCGGGGAGAAGGACCCTGACCCCAGACTTCTGGCCTCCCAAACCGGAGACAAAGTTTCTGTCCGTTCTAGTAACTGCCGTTGTCCTGTTTGTGCTGATCTGTGCCGGCAGCCGCAGGAGACGTGCACTTTGCAGAATTAGAGCTAAGGAGGATGGAGCAGCAGGTGGCACTCGGCAGCCCCTGGGGACCAGATGGGGTCGATGTGCAGCCAGAGGAAAAGGAGAAAGGAGATTTACGTCTGGGCTGGACAGAGCCTGCGTGTCAGCAGCTTCTAGAGTGCATCGATAGCTGGAAGTCGCCAGCGGCCGTTAACAGCCTCTGGGCGGAGCCAGGCTGCAGGGCTGGGACGGGGTAAAAGCTTTGGTCCCCCGTTTCCTACAGCGGCAGGGTGGGCCACGGGCCCAGGGGACAGGGGCGCAGAAATGGGATCTGAGCCGAGGCCTCGCTGCCGGTTTCCCCTCTCGGTTTCTCCATCTGTAAAATGGGACGGTGCTCCCTGTCCTGGCTGGTGTGAGGTGCTCTGTGCCAACACGTCTGTGCCCACTGAGGTTCTGTGCAGATGGGGGAACCACAGGGCCTGTAAGCAACGGACACCCCAGCCGGCCAGGCAGGCTTGCCCCGAGATCTGCTCAGCAGGCCCTAAGCCAAGCCGGCGCATTCCTCGCTCAGCCTCTGCGTCTCCTGCAGAGCTGAGCAGGGCGGGGCCGGCTCTGCCCTCCTCCTGTTTCTGCAGGTCTGGAGTCCCCTCTGCACGGGTGACAGGCAGTGGCTGGAAGTGTGTGCCTGCTGGGGGAGTGCTGTGACCCACCTCCCACCCCCAGATCAGATCACCTTTCTCCTGGGCGTTGTCCAAGGCGTGTGGTCGCAGGTGGACGGACATGGCAGTGAGTCAGGAGGAGATGAGTGACCTTCTCCTCCCAAACCCGACTGTGAATCCACCGGATTACACGGGCCCACGATCTGCCAAGAGCGAGAGAGCCCGGCATGAGCAGCATCCGCAGGGGCGCCTCAGAGACACTTGCAGGAACAGGGGAAGCCAGCCGGGGGCAGGAAGGGGGTCCCTGGGGAACACTCACCCCAGGGAGGATTGCCAATAGGACAGTAGGGCCGGGGCACAGAGGCACCCCACACACACCGCCCCGCCTCTGGGGTGGGGGTGCTGCTCCCGGGAACAGGGTTTGTAGACTCAGAGAAAAAGGTGAGGCTGCCAGAGGAGCCAGGGCAGAGGCAGAGGCTGCCCCCCGCTTCCCTCCTGTCCCTGTCCTGCGGCTGCACCCTCCTAAGGCGGGGCCAAGTGTCCTGGCCACAGAGGTTGGTCCAGTGTGGGCCTGTGACCTAGGAAGGTGGAATCTAGGGGAAGCCTGGGGCATTTATGGATGGCAGGGAGGTGACGAGCCCTCCCCTTGTGGACTGAGAGGTACAAAGATATGGCGTTTGGGCCGGGCGCGGTGGCTCATGCCTGAAATCCTGGCACTCTGGGAGGCTGAGGCAGGAGGATCACTCAAGGTCAGGAGTTCGAGACTAGCCTGAGCAAGAGCGAGACCCCGTCTTTACTAAAAATAGAAAGAAATTAGCTGGACAACTAAAATTATATAGAAAAAATTAGCAGGGCATGGTGGCATATGCCTGTAGTCCCAGCTACTTGGGAGGCTGAGGCAGGAGGATTGCTTGAGCCCAGGAGTTGGAGGTTGCTGTGAGCTAGGCTGACGCCACGGCACTCTAGCCTGGGCAACAGAGTGAGACTGTCTCAAAAAAAAAAAGAAGATGTGGTGTCTGAACTGCTGTAGCCATTTTTGCTCCTACAAAGGGAGCCTGGCTGAGGCCCGACCACACACTCCTGGGGAGGCAGAGCCAAGAAAGCCGCCAGGCACGGAGGCCCCAATGGTGGGGTCCGGATGTACAATGGCATCCCGGGGGCCAGGAATGTCCCGTTTCTGGATCTAGGTGGTGGCTACAGGGTGTGCTCACCTTGTGAAGGCTTATCAGGTGGCACTTGGAATGTGCGTGCTCTTCTAGTGCACGTTCTGCGTCATTCAGACGCATATTAAAAAGGAAGAGGCCGGGTGCGGTGGCTCACGCCTGTCATCCTAGCACCCTGGGAGGCCGAGGCGGGAGGATGGCTTGAGCTCAGGAGTTGGAGACCAGCCTGAGCAGGAGCAACTTGTCTGAGGCACGACTAGTGTCACAGAAGCGGGAGAAACCTCCGGAGAGCTGGGGAGGCTGGGCAGGGGGAGCTTGGGCAGCAGCTGGGGAGCTTGGCTGTTGTCGGCACGGAGGCTGAAGGCTCCTTGGTGCTGGAGCTTGGCTGTGTGTCCCCTCCAAACCTCAGGTGGAGACGTGGCCCCAGTGTTGCAGACGGGCCTAACGGGAGGTGCTTGGGCAGATCCCTCACGAACGGCTGGGTGCCACCCGCGCAGTGCGGGCTGAGTTCTCGCTCCGTGAGTGCCCTCAAGAACTGGCTGTTAAAAAGACCCTGGCACCGCCCTTGCTTCCTCTCTCACCGTGTGTCTCTGCACACCTGGGTCCCGTCTCCCCCGTGAGTGGGAACGGCAGGCACGGGCATACTTCTCCTGCAAGCTGCAGGAGCACGAGCCAAATAAACCCCTTTCTTTATAAATTACCGAGCCTCAGTGCTCCTTTGCAGCAACACTAACTGGACCAAGGCATGCAGGTGCCAGCAGATCTCTTCTTGGTGCCGCTGAAAACCACTGGCATTGTCTCTTGCTCCCCTAAACTCTTACCTGCTTACTGTGGCTTTGTCAGCTTATCCCTCCTGCTGGGGTGGCCTCCCAGATGGTGCCCAGTGACTCTCACCTGCTGCTCTTCACACCCTTCAACAGTTGCCTCCTGCCCCTGTGGAGCTGACCTGCATATCCAGCAGGGCACTGCGGAGATGATGGCATGTCACTCCCGAGCCTAGGTCCGGGGCTTGCTAGGAAACGGAACCCACCCCAGGTGGTTTTCACGGGGAGACGTCACTGGAGGGACCACTCCCAAAGGGGCAGGCAGGAAGCCACCTGCCAACGAGGAAGGGGGCGGCAGGGGCCGGCCACAGAGGGGCTGCCTGGTGAGCTGCAGTCACGGAGGGGCCAGCCGCTGGGATAGGGGGAGGAGGAACGGGCCCAACCCGAAGGAGCCCAGGGTGCAGGCTCCCAGGGCCTAAAGCAAACAGAGAAGGACAGAGAATGGACATGGGTGGGGCAAACAGGACAGGGAACCCGGGCGCCAGAGAACGTGAAGTCCCAGGGCAGAGTCAGAAGACCCAGCACTGCCACGCCATTCCCCGTCCAGTGGACGAGCACACGCAACACAACCCCATTCACAGTCCCGCTCAGCTTTCTCCTAGAAACCAATAAGCTGATTGTAAAATTTTTTTTGTTTTTTTTTTGAGACAGAGTCTCACTTTGTTGCCCAGGCTAGAGTGAGTGCTGTGGCGTCAGCCTAGCTCACAGCAACCTCAAACTCCTAGGCTCAAGCGATCCTCCTGCCTCAGCCTCCCGAGTAGCTGGGACTACAGGCATGCGCCACCATGCCTGGCTAATTTTTTCTATATATATTAGTTAGCCAATTAATTTCTTTGTATTTATAGTAGAGATGGGGTCTCACTCTTGCTCATGCTGGTTTCGAACTCCTGACCTCGAACAATCCATGTGCCTCGGCCTCCCAGAGTGCTAGGATTACAGGTATGAGCCACTGCGCCCGCCCTGATTGTAAAATTTTTATGGAAATACAAAGGACTCAGATTATCTAAATTAATCTGATAAGAGAAGAACCAAGCCGGAGGACTAACACTGCTTGACTTTGAAACTTAACTACTAAACTCCACTGGTAAAGGCAACATGGTGCCCACATAGAGGATGGACAGTTAAAGGGCCAGAATAGCGAGCTTAGAAACAGACCTGCACTGATGTCATCATTTGATTTTTTGACAAAAGCATGAAAGCAATCCAGCGGGGAAGGCAAGTTTTTTCATCAAATGTTGTTGGATGTCCGTATTTAAAAAGCAAAGCAAACAAACAAAAACATGACCCCTACCTCACACTGTATATTAAAAAATGATAATTTGAGAGGGTCAAGACCTAAAAGTAAAAGCTAAAACTTTAAATTTGCTAGAAGAAAACATAAGAGAATAACTCCATGACATGGAAGTAGGAAATGGTTTCCTAGACAGGACACAGATAACAATGCCCATAAGTGAAAAACTTGAAAATTAAGAACTACTGAACATCAGAAGATGTTTATCAAAATTGAGTAGGTATATGGCCCCACTTATATGAGGTACGTAGAGTAGTCCAAACCACAGACCTGGATAGTAGGATGGGGGTTGCCAGGGGCCGGGGCGAGAGGGCATTTATTATCTGATGGGGTCAGAGGTTCCATTTTACAAGGCGAAAAGAGTTCTGGAGGTGATGGTCGCACAACATTATAAATGTATTCAATAACACCAAATATACACTTAAAATGGTTAATATGGTATATTTTATGTTATGTGCATTTTACCGCAATAAAAAAGGGAAACAATGAATAATCAAGCCACAGACTAGGAGGAAATAGTCACCAAACCTGTCCCTGTCAAAGGACTGGTATCTAGGATATATGAAGGACTCCTAAAACTCAATAATAAAAAGACAACTCAATAAAAAAATAAACAAAAGAGGTGAACAGACATTTTGCAAAGATAGATCTATTAGTATAAATGCCCAATAAGCACATGAAAAGATCTTATCATGAGAGAAATGCAACTTAAGAGTGGAAAGAGACAGTACACATTCCCCGGAATGACCCAGATTTAAAAGACTGACACCACCAGGCCCTGGTGAAGATGTGGAGCGACCAGAATGCTCATACGTCTTTCCCGTGGGAGTGTAAAATGGCCCATTATTTAGCAAAAGGTTCTGGAAGTTTCTTATAAAACTAAAAATATACCTACCCTATGACCTGTAATTCCATTGCTGGGTATTTACCCAAGAGAAATGAAAATCTATGTTCCCCAAAAGGCTAAGAAAGTTCAAATAAGCTTTATTCATATTAAACAAAGGGGAAGCAGCCTAGGTTTCCAGCAACAAGAGAATGGCAAACAAACTTGACAACTGTACGAATGTCAAAAATATGAGATGAGTAAAAGATGCCAGACACAAAAGGTAGATACTGTAAGATTTATATAAAGTGCTCGAACAGGCAAAACTAGTCTACAGTTAAAAAATAAAAATAGCCCAGGCACGGGTGGCTCAGGCTTGTCATCTCTGCACTTTGGGAGGCTGAGGAGGCTGAGATCAGCCTGAGCAACATGGCAAGACCTATCTCTACAAAAAATAGAAAAATTAGCTACAATGTGGTGGCACACACTTGTAGTCCCAGCTACTTGGGAGGCTGAGGCGGGAGGATCACTTGGGTCCAGAAGTTCAAGACCACCCTAGACAACAAAGTTGCTACAAAAAATTATTTATTTATTTATTTATTTATTTATTTTTTGAGACTGAGTCTCTGTTGCCCAGGCAACAGTGTGCAGTGGTGTCATCATAGCTCACTGCAACCTCAAACTCCTGGGCTCAAGCCATCCTCCTGCCTCAGCCTCCTGAGGAACTGGCACTACAGGTACATGCTACCACACCCAGCTGATTTTTTCTATTTTTAGCAGGGACTGGGTCTTGTTTTTGCTCAGGCTGGTCTTGAACTCCTAAGCTCAAGTGATCTTCCTGCCTCGGCCTCCCAGAGTGATAGGATTAAAGGCATGAGTCACCATGCCCGGCCCAAAATATTTTTTTAATTAGCTGGGCGTCATGGCATGCACTTGTAGTCCCAGCTACTCAGGAGGTTGGGGTGGGAGAATTGCTTGAGCCAAGGAGTTCAGGGCTGTAGTGAGCTACGATTGCGCCACTGCACTCCTGCCTGGGCGACAGAGTGAGACCTTGTCTCTGAAAAAATAACAAAAAATGAAAACAACAAAACAACAACAACAAAAACCCAGAACAGTGATTGCCTACAGTGGGGGAATTGCTGGGAGGGGACGTGAGACCACTCTACTCTGGAAGGGCAAGTTCCATTTCTTGGTAGGGGTTTCAGTCACACGGGTGAAAGGTTTCTCGGAACTTGTCACATTTACCTACGCGTGTCAAACCTTACAGGACACACAATACAATGTACGATACAAAGCGTGAGGCCTGATGTAAACTCTGGACTTTGGTTAACGTATGAATCTTGGTCCATCGGTGGTAGCAGATGTACCCGACTAACTCGAGATGTTCATGACGGGGAACCCACGTGGAGAAGTAAGTGCACGGGAACTCCTTGTACTTTCTGCTTGATTTTTCTGTAAGCCTGCAACTGCTTTAAAAAACAAACTCTGTTAACTAAAAAATAAAAAACCCACACTGTTTAGTCCCTGAAATAAAGGTAAATATAATGTAAAACAGAACTCTTTCAATGGTACCCTTAATGTTCATGCACTTCACCATATGTAAATGTTCCCTGAAACAAATAAATATTGAGGTCTGTTAATGCCATGAATGCTGAAGCATTGGCGGGTTAAGTGCACTGATGTTGGCGATGTCCTTTGAAACACATTAAGATAGCATGGACCGGCCAGGCCCGGTGGCTCACGCCTATAATCCTAGCTCTCTGGGAGGCCGAGGTGGGTGGATCGTTTGAGCTCAGGAGTTCGAGACCAGCCTGAGCAAGAGCGAGACCCCATCTCTACTATAAATAGAAAGACATTAATTGGCCAACTAATATATATAGAAAAAATTAGCCGGGCATGGTGGCGCATGCCTGTAGTCCCAGCTACTCGGGAGGCTGAGGCAGCAGGATTGCTTGAGCCCAGGAGTTTGAGGTTGCTGTGAGCTAGGCTGACGCCACGGCACTCACTCTAGCCTGGGCAACAAAGTGAGACTCTGTCTCAAAAAAAAAAAAAAAAAAAGATAGCATGGACCGAGCGACAGAGGGGCACAGAGACGGGCTAACGCTAGTGGGGCAGAATGGGGTGGTAGAATCTTGGCGGTGGCGCATGTGGGTGTTCACCGCACAGGTTTGTCAACTCTTCTGTAAATGTGAATATTTTCAAATAAAATGTGGGGGGGAAATCCCCAATGTGGAATCTCAGTTTTCCGTGACGTGTCCCTGCCCCCAGACCCCACAGCCCCACTGTCTCCTCTCTCTCAGTGCTCATCCACCCAAACTGAAATAATCTGGGAAGCATAGATGTCTTCCCATCACACAGTTTCTAGCATAACTTTGTTTTTTCTTTTTCTTTTTCTGAGACAGAGTCTCATTCTGTTGCCCGGGCTAGAGTGCCGTGGTGTCAGCCTAGCTCACAGCAACCTCAAACTCCTGGGCTCAAGCAATCCTGCTGCCTCAGCCTCTCCAGTAGCTGGGACTACAGGCATGCGCCACCATGCCCGGCTAATTTTTTCTATTTTTAGTTGTTTGGCTTATTCCTTTCTATTTTTAGTAGAGACGGGGTCTCGTTCTTGCTCAGGCTGGTCTCGAACTCCTGAGCTCAAGCAATCCTCCTGCCTCGGCCTCCCAGAGTGCTAGGATCACAGGTGTGAGACGCTGCGTCCAGCCTGGCATAACTTTTCAATCACATAAAACGGGTCAAGTCTCCAGGCCACATATTGTGGGGACTCCAGCACCTTCCCCGACATATCTGGTGATTCCTTGAGAGACGATGAGTGGGTCTCGGTCACCTGGAATACATCTGGCTGAAGTCCAGGGACACTGTGGCCCAAGGAGCGTGTGAGGGATGTGCAAGGTGCACACGGCCAGCCCCGGCTCTGCATGGAGAGCCGCTGCCCTCCCGTCCTCCCTGAGCAGCAGTCCTTGTCATAGCGTCCTGGGCCCAAGGGCCTCCAAGTCAGCTTCCCTCACGCCGGGCACCTCCGCGGGCTGGCTGGGAAGTGGGGCTCCAGTCGCCGGGCTGACCGGGCCTCTGGGCCTCCCCAGGCGGCTCTCCAGCGTGGTGGCCAGCCGCAGCCTCACTCCAGCAGTATCAGGATACCGCCGGCCCGTCTGTGCGAGGGGGTGGTCAGGACGAGAATGCTGCGGGCTGGGCTCACCAGGGCCGTGTAAGCAGACCAGCTACCATGACCCGGGCTTGCCCAGCGGGATCCGCACTTCGGGAGAAGGTGTGACCGAGCTGTCATGGTGGCTCGCTGGCCCTGGGAGAACCCAGGCTCTGTGCTCTCTGAGGCCGCTGGGCAGTCCCACGGCACGGGGCTGGGGTTCGCCAGGCTGCATGCAGGCCTGGTTCCCCGGCATTCCAAGGAGGAAACAGCGTGCCAGGGACAGAGACAGACACAGGGGTGGGCTTCCCCGCAGGGCCACCTGAGCCCTCAGCCCAGCTCTTTCTGATCCAAAGCCCTGCCCTTTCCCCTCTGTCCCAGAGGAAGCAGTTCCTGGGGCTGTGGGTTGGGCAGCTCCAGCTCTTTAAAGAAAAAACAGCCTGGAAACCAGAGCAATCCCATTTTCAGAATAGAAGCCTGAAACCAGAGAGGGTGTGACCTGTGGCCAGGACAAGGCAGGACCCAGCCCAGATTAGCCTGGTCCAGATGCCAGGCTGCCCCTCCCTGGTGACTTGTGCCCAGGTCCCAGATGAAGCCAGCCTGCCCTGCCCTCAGCCCGTGCTTCCCTCGACCCCCCTCCAGGTCACCCCCCCCCAGCCTTCAGGCCACCTCCCACCCTTCCTCTCCTCCTCTCCCCTCTTCCTCCTCTCTCTTTCCCTTTTTTCAGGCACTCAGGATGAGGCTGCCCCCTGGACTGCAGGCCCCCCAGGATCAAAGGCAAGTCCCAGGCTCCTTGTCTCTTCCAAAAGGCTGCCCCCAAAGACAGACATCCACAGACATCTACAGTAAAGAGATGAATGCTTAAAAATGTAGCAACTTCCTGTTCCTCTCTCCACTTGGGACAAACGAGGCTGTGTGGTTTGTTCCCTTTGGGGCACTGTACTTTCCTTCCTGAGGTTCCTCCACCTGCCGGATCCTTTACATCTACCATGTGACTGTCCCCCCATCCCTGAGGGGCATAGAGGTCCCCCTGCACCATCTCCAGGCCCTGTCTCAGCTCCCCAGCCTGTTCTGCTGCCCGGCCTTGCCCTGACACTGCAAGTTCTCAAGCAACACGGGCAACAGAATGCACAAGCAACTGCAGGCTTGGGCTTATCTCTGATGGCCCCACTGCCTGGCAGACTGCAGGGGCTTGGTGTTTCTCGAGTCCACGGATGCAGGGGGGGCATTTTCACTCCTCGACCGGGGATCTCAGCCACAGCTTCAGCTGGGCCTGCAGATGGCTCCAAACCTGCAGCTCAGACACGGCCGTGTCCTGTTTAGATTTCCAGGCTGTCTGTCTGTTCCCGTTCATCCCTCCAGCTTTGGGAGCAGGGGAGTGAAAGGGTCAGGAGCAGGAAGGACATGAACACAGATAAAGGCAGAGGACTAGGGAAAGGGAGACAGACAGAGACAGGCTGAGGGGAGAACGCAGCTCACACACGGGCTGCCTTTCCGCACAGGAAGAGCCGGAGCAAGTCTCTAGGGAGCAAGAGGAACACCCTCGCCCTGCTGTGATGTCGGCTGGAGGAAGCCCTAGTCCTGCCACCACGTGGGGGGGCGGTGCAGGGCAGGGTCTGGAGGAGGGTCTCCTGCCGCTCCCCCCAGGCACAGCCCACCCCCTGTAGGACCCTGACTGCCCCTCCCTGAGTCTGCTAGCCACAGGGACGCTCAGGGGCCACCAGGCCCCGCATAAACAGTGTTTCATGTTCCATCCAGACAATCCCCAGCGTGTTTGCCTCCCAGCAGCCCTGTCCCTCCAGGCCCATGGGAAGGACAGACAATGGGTTTGCTGCCCTAAGTAACCCTGCTGGGGCTCCCCCCTGCAAAGGCACAGAGCCTGCACGGGAAGCCTGGAGGGGCTCCATTTTGGTTCCTAAAGCTGAATAACCTTTCTTCTCCGGGGGACAGCAGGGCAGTACCCCCTCTCAGTTGCTGTGAGGCTCAGACGATCGAAAGGGACTGAGGATGTTCAGGGTGGCTCAGCAAGGGTAGGTGCTTGTTAGTCTCTGAGCGGAGCCCTAGGGGAGGATGACTGGGAAATTCCTGCGCTCCAGGCCTGTGGCTGGGCAGGCATCCTGTGAGCACCTGCCACAGCTGCCGGATATTTGGGGCAGTAGAGCAGAGTGCCCACGTCTTTTGATCCTGGGCAGCACCTCCAGGGCCTACCCCTAGCTGCTAATGGCTCCAGGACTGGCAGGAACTCCTGAGGATCACGGCAGAAGTCAGGGACTCAAGGGGACCCTTCGTATCTGCTCCCCCAGGGGTGGTAGCAAGAGGAACAGCTCTGTGCCAAAGAAGACAAAAAGGGGTGGCCTGGCCTTCCTCTCTCTTGCTCACATTTGCTCGGCGCCCCTGCAGCGGAGTCAGGTGCTGGGCAGGGCTCTTCCTGTTCTTGTGCTCACAGGCTGAGGGGGAGGCAGCTGTGTCAACTGGCCACACAGTGCATGTCAGTGAAAGGGACAGGCTCAAGGCCTTGACCCAGGCTGGTGCTGTCAGGGAAGGCCCTGCAGGAAGTGACTCCTGGCTGAGTCGTGGTGTACAGAGACAAGGGTGAGGGAGAACATTCTAGGCAGAGTGGACACTATGCACAGGGGCAAGGGGGTGTGAGAGATCAGGGTGAACTTGGGATGGCTAAGGGTGTTTGGGAGACAGGAGAACCTGGAGGTCAGCAGCACCGGGTCCTGTGGGCCTGGCAGAGCTGGCGACTTTAGAGTTGCCCCAAGAGTGATGCATGGCAGGCTTGCGGGGGTGGTGGAGGAATGGCCTCTTCTCTTCCCCCAACACTTCAGGCTCACTCCTGCCAGCAGACTTGGCCCTGGAGTGTTCTTCTGCTGGCTTTGCACCCTTGATCCCTCCTCTTGTTCACCCCTGACCTCCTAGCCTTTGTCTGTTACTTCATCTCACTTTAATTCCCTGAAAGAGCAGTTATTTCCTTGTTTATGTGTTTATGGCCTCTCTTCACTAGAATGCGAACACCTGGAGAGCAGGGATCTTATCTTTCCAGTTCACCAAAGTGTCCTTCCTTGTTTTTTTTTTTTTTTTTTTTGAGACAGAGTCTCGCTTTGTTGCCCAGGCTAGAGTGAGTGCCATGGCATCAGCCTAGCTCACAGCAACCTCAAACTCCTGGGCTCAAGTGATCCTCCTGCCTCAGCCTCCCGAGTAGCTGGGACTACAGGCATACGCCACCATGCCCGGCTAATTTTTATATATATATATTAGTTGGCCAATTAATTTCTTTCTATTTTTTTTATAGTAGAGACGGGGTCTCGCTCAGGCTGGTTTTGAACTCCTGACCTTGAGCAATCTGCCCGCCTCGGCCTCCCAGAGTGCTAGGATTACAGGCGTGAGCCACCGCTCCCGGCCCCTTCCTTGGTTCTTATCATCCTCACAGGAGCTCCCCAAGTATTTGTTGAGGAAATAAAATAAGCAGGTGATAAAGCCGGAAAAAGTGGTGGCAGTGGGCTGGATCGAGGAATGTTGTAGAGGCCGACTCTTGGCCAACCTTAGGAACTGGGGCATAAGGGAGGGGCACAGGCATCCTGGGTTTCTTGTTGGGGTGATGGGTGAGCAGAGGGGAGTTACTGAGTCCTTGCCACAGCGGCTGGCAGTGAGCCGGTGGATGCCCAGCCCAATGGTGGCTGCTGAGGAGCTGGTGACATCTGAGCAGCAGTTGGCTGGAATACTAATGGGGGAGGGGTTTGTTTGGCCCTGACCCCCCACCTCTGCCTCTGGCCATCCCTAACTGCTGAGTCACCAAGGGAGCACCCCCTTGTTATCCCATCTTTGTACTCAGGAATGAAATCAAAGTCACCAGACCTCCTGGTGAGGAGGAGCACTTGCTTCCCTGGGGACTGCGGGCGTGACTGAAGGGTCCAACCAGTGGAAGAGGACAGCAATTCACAAGACAGGGTGGTGGTGGGGACTGGCCCAGGTGCTTTTCCAGGTTAAACGCCACTGGGGTCCTGCACGTGAGACGTTTGCAGGCACTTGGAGGGTTCCCCAAGCTGGTGGCAGGCAAAGAAAGCTGGCCTTGCCCACTGAATCAGCTGCTGAGTCAGGCCTGCAGAGCTGGCTCGCAGCAGGAGACCCGGGAGCCTCTCTGACCTGAAAGCACTGCCCTTCAGGCCTGGGCTGGAGGTCAAGGCCCTGCGGGCAGTGGGAGAGGTGTCACCGTGGGGTGCCACGCGGAGGGTGGGCGTCTCCTCCCTAGCCAGCGCCCGACCCTTCCCGATGGTCGCCTGAGGTGCAGCTTGTGTCCCGGGGGAGCGCCTGCTAAGCCCCGCTGAGCTCTGGCTCTGGAGGACGGAACAGGGGCGCGCGTGGGGCGGGGTGCCAGGGTCCTGACCAGAGGCGGTAGACTTCCCGGAGAAGAGAAAGGCCACCGAGCCTCAGGCGGAGCCTCCCCGCCCAGGGTCCTTCCTTTCTGGGGGGCTTACGAGAAGCCTGGCGGGTTCTGGGAAGATTTAAAGGAGCGCGCAAAGCGTAAGAGCCCGCGGGTGGGACAGGGCGGGCGTCCCCACGGACGGCCACCCCAGGCCGGCCCCGCGCCCGCCCGCCACGAGGCCCACGGAGCCCTGCGCCCCCCGCTCGCCTCCCCGAGACCGCCCACTAGATACCCGAACGCCGCCCTGCCCTCCCGGCCCCAGCTCGCCCCGCGTTTGCCGGGAGCCGCCCCGCCTCAGTTTCCCCGGCTCCGCCAGGGCGCCGATGACGTCACGCGGCGCGCGGCATTGTGGGGCGCGGCGGGGCGGGGCGCCGCGGCAGCGACGCGGAGACGCCATTTTCGGCGGCGGGAGCGGCACGGGCGGCGGAGCTGCGGCCGCGAGGAGGAGCCGAGGGCCGGCGCGCGGGCGGCCGAGCATGCTGCGGGGCGGCCGCGCCGGCGCCACTCGCTCGTGACCGCAGCGCCGCGCCTGAGGCGGCCGAGGCTGCGGGCCGGCGCGCAGGCTCCGCTCCGCGCACGCGCACGGCGGCGCCTCCGGTGCTGACAGCGCGAGACGGCGCGGCCCCGCAGGAGCAGGACGGTGAGTCCCCGCCCGGGCCGGCCCCGGCCCCGGCCCCTTCCTCTTCCTGCACGACGGCCCGGTCCTGCTCGCGTCCCGGTGTCCGTCCGCCTCTCGTCCAGGCCCCCAGCCCGGTTCCCGCCCCGGTTCGTGGCTCCGGCCCCATCCGCGCCCCCTGCAGGTTCAGGTCACTGTTCCCGGCCCCTCCCCGTCCCCGGGTCCCGCCCTGGGCCGCGGCTCCCTCCCGTCTGTGTCCCCCTCTAGGCTCAGGTCCCTGTCCCCGGCCGAGGCTCCTTTCCATCCATGTCCCCACCCTCGGTCGACGTCCCTGTCCCCGGCCGAGGCTTCCTCTCCATCCATGTCCCCATCCTCGGTCGACGTCCCTGTCCCCGGCCGAGGCTTCCTCTCCATCCATGTCCCCACCCTCGGTTGACGTCCTGTCCCCGGCCGAGGCTTCCTCTCCATCCATGTCCCCACCCTCGGTTGACGTCCCTGTCCCCGGCCGAGGCTCCTTTCCATCCATGTNCTGTCCCCGGCCGAGGCTCCCTCCCCATCCATGTCCCCACCCTCGGTTGACGTCTCTGTCCCCGGCCGAGGCTTCCTCTCCATCCATGTCCCCACCCTCGGTTGACGTCCCTGTCCCTGGCTGAGGCTCCTCTCCATCCATGTCCCCACCCTCGGTTGACGTCCCTGTCCCCGGCCGAGGCTCCTCTCCATCCATGTCCCCACGCTCGGTTGATGTCCTGTCCCCGGCCGAGGCTCCCTCCCCATCCAGGTCCCCACCCTCGGTCGACGTCCCTGTCCCCTTCCCCGACCCTGGGTCCCCCGCCCGGAGCCGCGCTCCCTCCCGTCTGTGTCCCCTCTAGGTCCAGTCCCTGTCCCCAGTCCGAGGCTCCTTCCCGTCCGTGGCCCTCACCCCGGCTCCGCCCGGCCCCTAGTGCTCGGCTCGGCCCTGCTGCGGGCGGGGCGGCCGCTCCGGAACAGCTGCGCGCCCGGGAAGCCGCGCGGCGGGGGTGGGCCGCCCCCGGGAATGCGGCGGGCGGGGGGCCGGCGGCGGGGCCCGCCGGCTTTGTCCGCTTCCTCCCGCTTCCTCCCGCTTCCTCCCGGCCGCCGCCCTCTCCCGCGGCGCCGCCCTGAGCGGACGCGCCTGGCACCCTCGCGGCGCCTCCTGGGGGGCCGGCTGCGCGTCGGCCCCTCGGCGGTCCCTTTCTGTCGGTAGCCAGAGGCGAGGTGTTTCCGGCAACCCCGTCCACCCAAGCTGGCGTCGTTCCATCTAAACTTGCAGCGGCCCCTGTCCTGGAGTGCTTTTTTCAGTGTAAAAATACGGTGCGCCCTTTTCCTTAAAAAATTAAAATAAAGCGTTAAAAAAGTAAAATTAATGCGTGGTTGAGTGGATGGTTTTGTAACTCGGGTTTGCAGGTCATTTCCAGGTATATTTGTGTTAGAATTTTTGCTGTCTGTCGCCGTTTTATTGTTTAGCTGCACTTAAGAATTGACATGTTAAGCACTTGATAAGGAGTATTTGCAACCAAGATGTTTTAAAAAAGTATGAGAACAAAAAATTTGAGATATGCCATTTAAATTGCTATGTAAAAGGGCAGTTGGATCTTTGAATTTTTGCATTAGTTAAATTCAAAGGCTTTTTTTGTACAGCATGACTAAGCCATTGATCAGAATCAGCTTGGAATACATTGTAATAGTTCAGTGAAAAACCCATTAGGAAATTGGAAGAACCTCCTTAAGCCCCCTAATCGTATCATAGTTACAGATTTACTTCTTCCAGAGACTGGCAATAGACCCCTGTTATGGTGGGAAATTTGACTCATTGTTCTGTTTCCTAAATGTAAGAATACAATCATGCTAAATATTAAGCATTTCAGATTGTGTGGAGTTACGTGTGGGAGGGAAGGCACTCTGAAGAGCTGGTTTCTCCAAGTCATCAAAGAATGCAGCATCATGTTGCAGTTGAGCCTGCAGCCCTGTGGTGGTACTGAGTGGTGTGGAGGATCCCTGTGGTAACCTCATTGCAACCTCAGCTTATTGCCCTCGCTTGGCAGGGTCTTACAAAAGGACGGCAGACTATGCATTGGAAAAGCAGAAACACATGCATGGGAATCAGGACAGTTATGATCTCCCCCAGGGAGGAAGGGAATGCCACTGGGAAGAGGCACACAGTATCTTTTTTTCATAATAAACACTGCAGTTTAAATTGATACATTTAAAAAAAATTGTACTTTTTTTTTTTTTTTGGAGACAGTCTCCCTATATCACCCAGGCTAAGAATGCAGTGGCGCCAGCCTAGCTCACAGCAACCTCAACTCCTGGGCTAAGCAGTCCTGTCTCAGCCTTCACAAGTAGCTGGGATTACAGGCGTGCACCACTATGTCCAGCTAATTTTTTTTATATTTTTAGTTGTCTGGCTAATTTCTTTCTGTGTTTTTTAGTAGAGATGGGGTCTCCCTCTTGCTGAGGCTGGTCTCCTGACCTCAAGTGATCCTCCCACCTTGGCCTCCCAGAGTGCTAGGATTACATGTGTGAGCCACTACGCCCAGCTTTAAAACTTTGTACATTTCTTAAGCATGTTTCACAATGTTGAAAAAAAAAAGTCAGTGTAGCTTTCTGTATAGGGCTATAAACTATCTTTAAAATATTTATGTAAAAACAGAAAAGTCAGAACTTGAATGAAATGTAGAATTTGTATAATTTGGAGACATTCTTAGTAGATGAGTGGAATATAAGAAGCCAGTATTTTATGTAACAAAGAAGTGATCAGTAGTATCCTAAACAAGAGTACTTGGGAAGCTTTAAGTGTCAAATTTCAGGACATAGAGTAAAAATGACTAAAATTAGGATTATGAAATTACGGTCTTAAACGTCTGCTGAGAACCAGCTGGCAGGTACTGCGCCAAGGAGTCGGTATGTTGATGAAAGACAGCGGCTGTCCCGTAGGTGCTCACAGCCTGGCATGGGCAGGTGCCACAGGTCAGATTAAAGGCCACGGTGAGCGCTCAGAGGAAGTGATTCCTCACAGGAGACTGGAGGAAAAGTAAAATTGGCCAAGAACAGGGGGATTGGTGGTCCTGTTGGGAAGAAACAGCCCTGGGGCTGTGCTGTGGTAGAGGGGCCTGTTGCAAAGGAAGGAGTGGGGTGAGAGTCGAAAGGTGAGGTAGGAGGCCGGGCGCGGTGGCTCACGCCTGTAATCCTAGCACTCTGGGAGGCCGAGGTGGGCGGATTGCTCAAGGTTGGGAGTTTGAAACCAGCCTGAGCGAGACCCTGTCTCTACCAAAAATAGAAATTAATTGACCAACTAAAATATATATATACAAAAAATTAGCCGGGCATGGTGGCACATGCCTGTAGTCCCAGCTACTTGGGAGGCTGAGGCAGTAGGATCGCTGAACCCAGGAGTTTGAGGTTGCTGTGAGCCAGGCTGATGCCACGGCACTCACTCTAGCCTGGGCAACAAAGTGAGACTCTGTCTCAAAAAAAAAAAAAAAAAAAAGAAAGGTGAGGTAGGGAAGGGCCTGGACTGACTTGCCCGGGAGGCTGCTTCCATCTCCATGTTTGAGGGAGGGTTGGGGGATTCTGAGGAGCCAGGGGACATTTTAGGAGGAGCATAGGCAGTGGTGTGGCAGGTGCTGGCAACTGGGATGAGCTTAGTTAGGGAGCCCTTAACCCCAAGTGGGGACTGCCAGCCTCTGGACTGGGCAGTGACAGCAGGAAGAGCAGAGCTGCAGGATTAGCTGGGGTGGGGTTGTGGGATGGGGGTGGGGTTTAAGGGCTAACTAGGTTGGGGCAAGGGAGCAGGGCAGGCAGGAAGGGTAGGGCTCTAGTGTCTGCAGTCTAAGTGATCCCATGAAAACATAAGCCAGCTCCTCACACTTCTCTGCTAAGGTTTTTGCCAGTGTCCTCTAAGCACCCTGTCCCATCTCTTCCCCTCGTCTTCCTGCTGTGGCCCTACTGGAGCACGCCCAGGTGCATCTGGGGTTTTGACTGAACTGCTAATGATCTAGTGATTGCATGTCACCTCCACATGCTCCTTAGCCCCTGCCCTGCTGATTTTTCTCCTTAGCCCTCATCACGACCTAAAGTACCATATTATTTCACTTAATCATTTTATTTTGTTTATTCTCTGTCTCCACTTCCATTCATAATCTCCACAAGGGCAGGGATTTTTGTCTCTTGCATTCGGTGTCAGTGCTTGGCACATAATGGGCACTTAATAAATGTTTGTTGAAGGGTTGGGCGTGGTGGCTCATGCCTGTAATCCTAGCACTCTGGAAGGCCCAGGCGGGAAGATCGCTCAAGGTCAGGAGTTCAAAACCAGCCTGAGCAAGAGCGAGACTCCGTCTCTACCAAAAATAGAAAGAAACTAATTGGCCAACTAAAAATATATAGAAAAAATTAGCCAGGCATGGTGGCACATGCCTGTAGTCCCAGCTACTCGAGAGGCTGAGACAGGAGGATCGCTTGAGCCCAGGAGTTTGAGGTTGCTGTGAGCTAGGCTGACGCCAGGGCACTCTAGCCCGGGCAACAGAGTGAGACTTGGTCTCAAAAATAAATAAATAAATAAATGTATGTTGAAGGAATGCATCTAGAATGACCTTTTCATCTCTAACTTGGGTGACTCACTGGCTGGTGACACCCACCAAGGTAGGGGAAATGGGTGGACGGGGCAAGTGAGTTTGCTTTTGGAGGTGTTAAGCCTGAAGTGCTTGCCGGGCAGGTGGACTAGCGGGCGGGTTGGGGTGCAGGGCTGGAGCTCTAGAGAGAGGCTGAAGCTGGACATGAAGATCTGTGAGTCTGCATCATGGTGGGAGCCGGTGGGGTTGTGATGTCTACCTGGCAGGAACTGCAGAGCGGCCCTGAGAGGATAGCACCCCAGGAAACCGAGAGGAGAGGAGAGGAGGTCAATAAGAGGCCAAGCAAGAATTGGACTGAAGTCCCCATTGAATCTGGCTTCTAGGAGGTTACTAATGACCTTTCATATTTCTCCCAAGAATAATACCTCCTACGGCAAGGGCTAACTCAGAGCTGACCTGCATTCTTCCTCCCACGGCACCCTTGTCCTTCTGCCTTGTAGTCACCTAGTTACTGTACCCATGGATTAAAAGGAATTATTTTATTTTAGTTTTAACTCATTATTTGAGGCAGATGAAAGCAATTTGGATCTATGCTTTTTAAATATGCTCGTTGTGCTGTCTGAATTTAAGAAATAAAGCAGATCAGTGAATATCGATAGAGCAGACATTTTAAGCTGTGTGCATATGTGGAGCAGATATTTTCTTGGGTCTGAAATATCCCAGTTATCTTAATTTAAACCGTGGAATGTTCCCTGACTTCAGTTGCATAATGTAGAAATTTATGTTCAGGCTTTTCTGAAGTTCACTGTACTAGCAGTACTGAAACTGGTAGGAGTGAAGTTAGCACTGTTGCAGGTAAAATAAATGCGTAAAGCTGAGTGTGGTGGCCCGCGCCTGTAGTCCCAGCTACTGGAGAGGCTGAGGCTGGAGGATCTTTCAAGGCCTGGGGTCGAGCCCAGCCTGGGCAACGTAGTGAGACGCTATCTCTAAAATAATAGACATTGTAACCACCTCCATTTACTATTGAGGAATTTGGGGGTTAGAGAGGACAAGTTATTCAAATCAAAGTTACACAGCTGTGAAATCAGTTGGAAACTCATTCTTTTTGCTTCCACAATTCAAGCTTTGAACCATCGTGCAAAACTTACCGCCATGCTGCAGCTTCATGTGGACTGTGACAATGCTAAGTTTAGTGCTATGATTACCTTAACCTACGAAGACCTTGCCCTACCTCCATTTTTAAAAAAGCTTTACCATTTTAACCATTTGTAAGTGTACAATTCTTTAGTGCTGAGGATATTTATATTAATATACAGTTGTGCCACGTCTCTAGCACTCCTTCATCTCGCAGCACCAAGACTCAGCACCCAGTGAACGCCTCGCTGCCTCCTCCTGACTCAGCCCTTGGCAGCCACCTGTCTACTCTGTTTCTATGATTTTGACTGTTTTAGATACTTCAGATGAGTAGAACCATACAATATCTGTCCTTTTGTGACTGGCTTATTTCACTTAGCATAATGTCCTCAAGGTTCATATTAATTTCCATTCTTTTTAATTAAAAATCATTAAGTTTGGAAGCTTTTTAAGTATAATATTTATTTTAGTTTTCTATTTACCATATAACAAATTGCTGCAAACTTAGCAGCTCAACCAGTCCCTGTGTATTGTCTGGCAGTGTCCGCGGTGAGCGACCCTGGCAGGCTCACCTGGGCGCTCTGCTCAGGTCTCGGGCGGCTGCAGTCCTGTGGCCATGGCCAGCTCTCCTGTGGAGCTTGGAGTGCTCTTTCAAGCTCCTGGGTGTGACAGAATGGGGTTCTTTCTGTGGCAGGACTGGGTCCTCCTTTCCTTGCCAGCGGGCTGTCAGCAGGGGCTGCTGTGAGCTTCTAGAGTTGCCCACATTGCTTGCTGGAATCCTCAAAGCCTGCAGGCAGTGGAGAATCGCCTCGTCCTGAGTGCTTAGATTTAAGGGCTCATGTGATTAGGTCAGGCCCGCCTGGATAATCTCCTGATTTGAACGTCAATTTATTTGGCTAAAATCCCTTTACAGTGGTTGCTGCCTTAGCGCTACATACAAATACTGGGAGAAGGTATATGCACACCAGGAATCTTGGGGAAAGAGGTACCTTAATCTGTCTGTGACATCTCACAATTTCATTGTGTTCTCAAAAGAAAACCATTTGTAACCATCTTTCAGTTAGCATCACAGTAATACTTTCTGGATATATGCAGCATTAAATGCTAGGAAACTTTTTTTTTTTGAGACAGAGTCTCACTCTGTTGCCCCAGCTACAGTGCCATGGCATCAGCCTAGCTCACAGCAACCTCAAACTCCTGGGCTCAAATGATCCTTCTGCCTCCTGAGTAGCTGGGACTATAGGCATGTGCCACCATGCCCGGGTATTTTTTTTAATGTATATTTTTAGTTGGCCAATTAATTTGTTTCTATTTATAGTAGAGATGGGGTCTCGCTCTTGCTCAAGCTGGTTTCCAACTCCTGACCTTGAGCGATCTGCCCACCTTGGCCTCCCAGAGTGCTGGGATTACAGGAGTGAGCCACCGCGCCCTGTCGGAAACTTTTTTTAATTGAGATATAATTTACGTACAATAAAATGCTAAGGCTTTAAGCATACCGACTGTTCAGTCAGTTTTGACAAATTCACATCACGGTACAGCCCAGAAAGTTCCTTCATGCCTCTTGCCAATCATCAGCCATCCCCCCTTCAAGCAACACTGACCAGGTTTCTATCGCCACAGTTTTAGTCTTCCTGTTCTGAATTTCATACAAATGACATTATAGACTATGCATTTTTTTCCATCCAGCATCTTTCTGCATGATATTTTTGAAATTCAGCTGTGTTGCTGTGTGTATGGGTGGTGTGTGTCTCTTCTGTCCCTGGGCACTGTCCTGTTGTGTGAACGTGCCACAGAGCCAGTGCCCTGTTCACACATAGCAGGGGCTCTGCTCATCGCACAAACTGTGTGAGCATGCATTTTCACTTTTGGGTAAATTTCTAGGAGTAGAATTGCTCATAGGGAAGATGTATGACTAACTTTCAAAGAACTCCTAATCTTCCAAAGTGGTTTTACCGTGGTTCATGCCCCGCAGCAGCGAGTGAGTGTTCTGGTTACTCACACCCGTCCGTCATCTGGTGCGCCTATCTGTCATCTGAGCCAGTCTAGTGGATGCGCGGTGGCATCTTGTTGTAGTTTTTACATGCGTGTCCCTGGTGACTCCTGATAAGGCGCACTCACATGCTTGTGGGCCTTTTGTATACATGTTTTTGTGATGTGTCTGTCCCATTTAAAAAATTGCGTTTGTCTTTTTATTATTGGGTGTAGGAGTTGTTTACACATTTTGGATACAAGTCCTTTGCAAGATACTTTGTTGTGTTGCAAATATTTTTTCCCAATGTGTGGGTTAACTTTATTTTAATACAGTGTCTTCTGACAAATCAGTCCTTTTAAATTTTGATGAAGTCCAGTTTATCAATTTTTTTCTTTTATGGTTACTGCTTTCTGTTGTCTTGTTTATGTTTTTAAGTCATTAAAAAATGTATACTCTTTTGGGAAACTTATGATGCAGAGAGGTGTAAAGGGTCAGTGAGAATCCCCTTTCCTCTCTCCTAAGAGAACCCATTTCTTTTTTTTTTTTTTGAGACAGTCTCTCGCTTTGTTGCCCAGGCTAGAGTGAGTGCCGTGCCGTCAGCCTAGCTCACAGCAACCTCAAACTCCTGGGCTCAAGCAATCCTCCTGCCTCAGCCTCCCGAGTAGCTGGGACTACAGGCATGCACCACCATGCCCGGCTCATTTTTTCTATATATATTAGTTGGCCAATTAATTTCTTTCTACATATAGTAGAGATGGGGTCTCGCTCTTGCTCAGGCTGGTTTCGAACTCCTGACCTCGAGCAATCCACCTGCCTCGGCCTCCCAGAGTGCTAGGATTATAGGCGTGAGCCACCGCGCCTGGCCGAGAACAGATTTCTATAAAATGTTTTCTTTAATTGCCTCTCTTTGTTTAGGAAAGAACATTATACCATTGATTAGCACTTACATGTATAAACCTAATCTTATGGTATTATGTTAATCTGCTGACACTTTTTACATTCAGCTAAAAAATGCTTTTCCCACCAGAGAATTAATACCGTCTGTACTTGTTTCTTTCACCCCGTGCTCCCATAACACCCTGTTATGTATTCTCTGGGTCACACAGTCAAAAGAATCCATTTTTTCTTTCCTCCTTGCTCAACTGAGGACTTATAGTAGAGACATTTACATCATTAGGATTTTCTCATTCTTGTTTTGGGAAAAAGAATGTTTGATATTTTCATGTAGTACGCTTCTCTGTAGTGTCTTGTGTTTAAAGTTTGCATCTGAAGAGACGGGGCTGTGGTCTTGTGGCAAATGAAGTGACCCAGTGCACTGCCTAGCCCCGGCTGGGAGCCCACCTGCCCGGCTGAGGGGTGGGCACCGACGGCGGGCTGGGGACGCGGCCTGCTGGCCACATCTCTTCCTCAGGTGCAGCTATGGTTATCGATAGGCCTCTTTGGATTCCTAAAAGAGCTGTGTCAGCTCCTCCAGGGATGTGTGCAGATCTCAAAACTGCTAATGTGGTTAGGTTATTGTAGAGTTAGAGGATCTAAGTACATAGAGGTGGCCGATCTCAAAACAGAACCCCACTGGACTCTTGACCAGACTGTGGGGGAAAACACCCAAAGGGGCTCTATCCTTTCTCTTGTTCTGAAAGCACATCTATGATAAAATCACCCAAAGGCAGATAAATGCTTTTGTTTTTATCCAGTAGCTTACAGTTTTTAGGATGGAAACAAATTCAGAATAGATACTGTTATTAGGTCTTTTATTTTCATGCATTTCAAATTGTAGATTTTTGTGTTTTTTAGGCCAGCATAGATTCATTCATTCAGTTCATTCTTATAATTTAAGTTTAGTAGAGGAGATAAAAGGATTAGGTTAAATTAGGATTAGATTAGAGGAAGAGATTAGGTGAGAGGAGATACTGTGCTACAAGTAGAAAACGATGACTCACTAAACTTTCCATCTGCAAGAGCTCTTTCTGGGAAGCTCTAGAGTTGGCTCTCCCAGCTGTCCCCAACAGTTCAAGGGTCAGTAGGTACGTCCTCAGATGGAGCACATCCTTTCTTGAGTAGAATATAGTGATTCTTAGTTGGGAAAGGGTAGGCAGTGTATAGTTAGATAAAAAATATATATATATGTGTGTGTGTATATATATACACACACACATACACACACATATACACACACACACACACACATTTATTTGAGACAGAGTCTTGCTTTGTTGCCCTGGTAGAGTGCCGTGGTGTGATCATAGCTTACTGTAGCCTCAAACTCCTGGGCTCAAGTGATCCTCCTACCTCAGCCTCCCAAAGTGCTGGGATTACAGGTGTGAGCCAGTGTCCTTGGCCACAAAACCTATTTTATAATAAAGTGTTGAATATCCAGTAATTTGTTGAATACTGTACTAAAAGAGAAGAATAGAATAGTTGTATTCTACTGAATGCATATTGCTTTTGCGCCATCCTAAAGTTGAAAAATTGTTAAGTTGAACCATTGTAAGTTGGTGACCATCTACGTATGTGTACTATGTTTTTTCCTATACATACATTCCTATGATAAAGCTTAATTTATAAACTAGCTATAGAAGATTTACAATAGTAACCACTGTTAAAATAGAATAATTATAGCAATATACTGTAACAAAAGTTATGTGAATGTGGCCTTTCTCTCAAAATGATCTTATTGTATTGTCCTAACCTATTTTTGTACCTCAGTTGACTACAGATAACTGAAACCCTGGAAGGTGAAACTGTGGATAAGGGGGACAATTATAATACAGTTTTAGAGTTAGAAAATCAAATCACTCATTGTTGTAATACAAACTGTAGAGGAGTGTGACATTTGTATGTTTCTCTAAAGATGTCATGGTTTGAAAAAGATTGAGCCCTCTAGGACTGCAGTCCCCAACCCCTGGGCCTCAGACCCATACCCGTCTGTGGCCTGTTAGGGACCTGGCCTCAGCACTCCTGCCCCCCCACCCCCCATGAAACTTAGGAGGTGGGGCGTGCAGCAGAAGGTGAGTGGTGGGAGAGATGTCATGTGTACAGTGCTCCCCTCGCTGGCATCACTGCCTAAGCCCCACGTGGTCACACCCCCTACTGTCTTCCTCAAAACCAGTCCTGGATGCCAAAAAGGTTAGGGGACCTTGCTCAAATACAGACCTTAACTTTTTTGGTTTTATTTTATTTTATTTTATTTTTTGAGACAGGGTCTTGGTCTGTTGACCAGGCTGGAGTGTAGTGGCATCAGCCTAGCTCACAGCAACCTCAAACTCCTGGGCTCAAGGGATCCCTCTGCCTCAGCCTCCCAAGTAGCTGGGACTACAGGTGCACACCACCACGCTTGGCTAATTGTTCTATTTTTTGTAGAAATAGGATCTCGTTCTTGGCTCAGGCTGGTCTCGAACTCCTGACCTTAAACGATCCTCCCGCCTTGGCCTCCCAGAATGCTGGGATTACAGGAGTGAGCCACTCCTGTAATGTTTCACCTATTTTCAAGCACCTTTGACTCATCAGTATATAATTTCTGTTCTGAAATTTCAGAACCAAAAAAAGTACATTTTTACTGTTAATATTACCATTGCTTACTTTGCTTTTTAGTCATAATATGAAATATATGTAAATTTCTAAATACATTAAGGACAGCTTAAGAATTTTTTGTTGTTGTCATTTATTAAAAGGGGAGCAAGCAGGTGCCTGTAGACCTAGCTACTCAGGAGACTGAGGCAGGAGGATCGATCGAGCCTAGGAGTTTGACAAAAACCTGGGCAATATAGCAAGACTCATCTCAAAAAAGCCGGGATGGGGCTGAAGAGCATAGCCTAAAAAATTAAGAAGTGAAGCTTTCTGTATCTCCTTGAATAAGCTAAAAAAGATTAGATCACAAAATGGGATTTTGTGGGGGGTTTTGTCTTTTCTTTGATCTGTGTGCTTTAAAGATTCTGGATATATCTTATTGAGATTATGGAAATATTTATATAATTCACACATAATAAAATTCACAAGGATGTATAACCACCACCACTATCTAATTCCAGAACATTTTCATTACTCTAAAAAGAAATCCTGTGCCCATTAGCAGTCACTCTCCATTCTCCTTGGCAACCACTAGTCTACTTTCTATCTCTATGGATAGTTCATAGAAGTGGAATTATGTAATATGTATATATATGTGTGCATATGTATATGTAACAAGCCTTAATATCTGGCTTGTCTCAGCACAATATTATACATGTTGCAGCATATAGCAGTACTTTGTTCCTTGTTTATAGCCATATAATATTCCACTGTACGGATAGACTATATTTTGTTTATCCATTCTTCATTTGATGGACATTTGGATTGTTTTCACATTTTGCCTATTGTGAATAATACCTAAACATTGATGTGCAAGTTTTACATTTGTCCATCTTTTTGTTTTTTGGAGCATTTGTGTGCAAGTTTTTGCATGAACATGTTTCCAATTTGGGGAGGGGGGTATATACCTAGGGGTGGAATTGCTGGGTGGTTCATTTAATTTTTTAGGTTTTGACTCTCATATCATTTAGTCTATGTAATCTTAAATTCCAAAATACTATTTAAACTCTGTAATCTTAAATTCCAAAATACTATTTCCCTGACTATAGCTTGGGCTGTGGGCTTTCCCTGTGGGCTGGTCCGTCTGCCTCTGTGCCAGTGCTGCTCTGGCTTCTGACTGTGTAGAGGTGGGCCACCTCCTCGCCCAGCAGCCAGTTTCCTGTTGGCCCAGCTCGGATACACGTCTCTTGGAAAAACATCCCAAATGTGACGTTCCTCTACCAACCTTTACAAGGCGAAGACCTCGTGTTCTTCCCTCCATCTTCCATCTTATTGGAAACACTTCCATCTTATTGAAAACACTACCCTTTGCTGTGTTTTCAGAAAGTTTCTTCAGCATCAAGAACTGTCAGGATAACTCAGTTTCTCTTTTGGCTGTCCTTGACTTTGTGTACCTGACCTGTTGTTTTTCTACTACATTCTTTTTTTTTTTACTTTTTTTCAAATTGGGACATAAGTGACATAACATAAAACTTACCATTTTAAAGTGTATAATTCAGTGATTTTTAAAGTATTTTCTATGTTGTGCAACCACCAACAACTATCTGATTCCACACATTCTCTTTTGAGTGTTTGGTTTTTAAACTTTCTTTAGCACCGTGAGCTCCCCTACCCCAGCCCCTCGCCCCGGCCAAGTGTCACATTATACAACCAGGGGAGGTAAAGTGACCAAGATGATGCCCTTTTCCTTCTCTGGCCTTTGCTTTCTTTTCATTATTAGTATTATTATTATTTTAGGTCACAGTCATTCATTTATTTCACATTTTATTCTCCTTGCATTGGGTTGGGAGAGGAAGGAGCCATGTACCAGTGACTAGATTGTGCTATTTTTTTTTGTCCTTCACTCAGAGATTGGAATCCAGGGTCTAGTTGTCTTTAAGTACAGGATCTTAATCAGATGAGAATCAGAAGAGGGCAGACCACTGCGGTGACGGGTGGTGGGGGCTGGTGCTCGGGAGGTGGGAGGTCCGCTGCATCTGTACAGGGAGGACCTGAAAACACGCAGGCCTTCCGTCTGTATCCCAGAACCCTGTGTAGGGCATCTCTATGGGGACAGGGCCGGGTTGGCATCCGGTTGGCCTCATGACTGGTCCAGTAAAAGTCCTGCAAACCTGCCACTATCTGCAGACGTTCCCACCAGCTCCTCTTCAGTTGCTCCAGACGCTGGCAATTGCTTTAGACTGTGCGCCTGTGCACAACTTTTCTTGCTCAACTCTTCAAATTCAGGAGGTGTCCTTTCTTTTAGGAAGCTCTGGATCTCTGGGCTACTCCAAGGGTTAATTAACTGGTCTGGTGGTTGCCCAGTTTCTTGGTTTCTTATTCCTTCTTCTCTTCCTGAGGGTTTCTAGTAATCTTAGTCTGCCGTCTCTCCTTCTGCGCTTTTGCTCTGAGCTTTCTCCTGGGGATTCTCTTCCCTGTGGCCACAGGGCCTCTCCTGGCTGGCAAGGCACTGGCCGGGCTCACTCTGCTCACGGGTCCAGGAGAGTCAGGTGCCCGAGTGTGGCAGTGTGTGTGCTGCCTCGCTTCATCAGTTTTTGAGAAAGGGGAAAAGTTGTAAAATTTGTCAGACTATTGAAAATTATATTGCATGTTGATAGTAGAATATGTGATCATGAGGGACTGTGGTTTCAAGGAGTCTAAATATATTAAGTAATCAGGCTGTAAAGATAGAAAATAAGATCATTACATGAAATAAAGGGAGAACTTGAATCTTTTGATAATCTCTTATGACAGAAATTAAATCTATATGATCTAGGGTAATTGTTAAAGATTCCAAGCTGTGGAATCTAATCTTTTTTTTTTCAGACAGAGTCTTACTCTGTTGCCCAGGCTAGAGTGCCATGGCGTCAGCCTAGCTCATAGCAACCTCAAACTCCTGGGCTAGAGTGATCTTCCTGCCTCAGCCTCCCGAGTAGCTGGGACTACAAGTGTATACCACCACGCTAGGCTAACTTTTTTGTTTCTATTTTTAGTTTCCTGGCTAATTTTTTTTTTTTCTATTTTTTTAGTAGAGATGGAGTGTCACTTTTGCTCAGGCTGGTCTGGAACTCTTGACTCAAGTGATCCTCCTGCCTCGGCTTCCCAGAGCACTAGGATTACAGGCGTGAGCCACAGCACCTGGCCTGGAATCTAATCTTTAGATCTGAATCTTTAGAATCCAACCAGTTCTGATTTAATTTTTTTGTGTTATAAAAAATACCGTGAGGCCGGGCGCGGTGGCTCACGCCTGTAATCCTATCTCTCTGTGAGGCCAAGGTGGGTGGATTGCTTGAGGTCAGGAGTTAGAGACCAGCCTGAGTAAGAGCGAGATCCAGTCTCTACTATAAATAGAAAAATTAATTGGCCAACTAATATATATAGAAAAAATTAGCCGGGCATGGTGGCGCATGCCTGTAGTCCCAGCTACTTGGGAGGCTGAGGCAGGAGGATCGCTTGAGCCCAGGAGTTTGAGGTTGCTGTGAGCTAGGCTGACGCCACGGCACTCACTCTAGCCTGCGCAACAGAGTGAGACTCTGTCTCAAAAAAAAAAAAATACTGTGTATTAAAATTTCTATTCTTGTCTCTGTGGTGGTCTATTTTTATTGTGGCAGAAGTGTCCAGCCCATTCTGTATTTGATGCTTTAAGAATAAGCCTGTGGGCGGGTGCGGTGGCTCATGCCTGTAATCCTAGCACTTTGGGAGGCCGAGGCGGGCGGATTGCTCAAGGTCAGGAGTTCGAAACCAGCCTGAGTGAGACCTCGTCTCTACTAAAAATAGAAAGAAATTAATTGACCAACTAAAAATATATATACAAAAAAAAAATTAGCAGGGCATGGTGGCGCATGCCTGTAGTCCCAGCTACTCGGGAGGCTGAGGCAGCAGGATGGCTTGAGCCCAGGAGTTTGAGGTTGCTGTGAGCTAGGCTGACGCCACGGCACTCACTCTAGCCTGGGCAACAAAGTGAGACTCTGTCTCTAAAATAAATAAATAAAATAAAATAAAATAAAAAAAGAATAAGCCTGCGACTCTAGGCTGTTCAGTTAGGTATTGTTTTTTCTCATTGGTGAGCTGTGACAATCGGGAATCATTCATGCAAACCCGTGTGTGAGAGTGAGCACAGCCGTGTGTGTGTGTGTGTGTGTGTGTGTGTGTGTGTGTGTGTGTGTGTGAACACGAGCACAGCGCGGTGTGTGAGCGCGCGAGGGTGTGCACGCGGCGTGGTTCCTGAGGTGAAGTGAAGGGAGGCTTGATCAGGGCACGGAGGGCTTGGACTCTGTTCCTGTTCTGGGCGATGTGAGCTTGAGTCGCTTTAGCTCTCCCAGTTTCCTCAGCTGTGGATGGGAACTATGAGAATTGACTACACTACCTACAGACTTTGTCGTCTCAGGAAAACATCACACATATGAAAATCTCCAGAAACGAAAATGCTGCAGATGTGAATGAATTCTTAATATATATTGCATGTCTACTTTTTTGGTTTTGTTTATATCAAGTTATACACGTGCTTTTTAATATTATTTGTGTGTAGATTTAAAAAATAAACTTTTTCTTTTAGAATAATTATAAGTTTATAGCAAAGTTGGAAAGATAGTGCAGAGAATTCCCACATTCCTCGCACCTGTTTCCCCTGATGTTAATGTCCTACGTCACTGTAGCACGTTTGTGACAGCCATGGGACCAACACTGGTGCGTTATTATTCTCACATCTCCACTTTATTTGGATGTCACTAGTTTTTCCCTCATGTCCTTTTTCTATCCCAGGATTCCATCCAAGATTCCGCATCACATTTGTCATGCCTCCTGGTGTGACGGTTTCTTGGACGTTCCTTGTTTTTGATGACTGCCTTAGTTTGTTAGGGCTGCTGTAACAGCACCACAGCCTGGGTGGCTTATAACAACAGAAATTCATTTCTCACAGCTCGAGAAGCTGGAAGTCTGTGATCAGGGTGCCAGCGAGGTCAGGTTCTGGGGAGGCCCCCTTCTGTGTGACAGACGGCTGACTTCCGGTTGTGTCCAGTGCATGGTAAACAGAGGAGGAGAGCGCTCTCTGGGTTCCCTTTTCCCCTCATGACCTAATTACCCCCAGAGACCCCACCTCCTGATAACCATGGCATTGTGAATTAGGGCTTTGACATGGGAATTTGGTGGGGGTGGGGGTGGGGAAGGGCACAGATTCAGTGCATTGAAATGACTTGGACAGTTTTGAAAAGTGCGGGTCAGTGATTTTGTCTTTTGTTTAGGTTTGATATTTTTCCCATGGTTAGGGTTACGGGTTTTTAGGAGGAAGACCACTGGGCCCAATTTGGATTCTTTTTTATTTTGTTTTATTTTTTAATTAGTGATAGGTTCTCACTCTGTCGCCCAGGCTGGAGCGCAGTGGCTCTTCACAGGTACGATCATAGCACATGCAGCTCCCGGGCTCAGCGATGCTCCTGCGTCAGACTCTCAGCTAGCTGGGACAGCACCTTTCCCAGCTCCCGAGTTTGCATTCTAATCCACCCTACCACAGAACAAACCAGGGCTTGGTGGAGAAACGGCTGATTCTAGGGCTAGGGCAGGGAAAATACAGGATGAGCCTGGAGTTTCTTATAGTGCCAGAAAGTAAGGATGTGTCCAAAAAACAGTGACAGGAATGCGAAACATGGACATAGGAGCCAACTGAGAGCGCACCCCTTGGACCAAACTGGGACAGTCTGAGCAACAAGCGATGTGATACTATTAATGTATTTTTAATAATTAGTATTATTTAGAGGTAATCAAAAGTATGAAATAGCTACAGGTCCATATTGATATAAATGATTAAACAAACAAATGACGGAAGAGGCAGAGATGGACAGATCTCCCTTACAAAGGAATTCCGGTCACTTCATGCATGCCCCTCTGCTGGGGTCTGGTGTCACTTCCCCCTCTGAGTGTGGGCTGCACATAGCGACTTGCTTCCTAAGGGTGTGGAAGGGGATGCGTTCGTGCAGGGGAGACCTTACAGCGGAGAAACCTGCAAACACTACCTGAGCCCAGTGACCCCGGCTTCCCTCACCAGCTGTGAGCCGCAGCCTGTGCCCTCCGTGCGACGTGGTGAGAATGGCGCAGGTGTGTTTTCACAGTCACGTGGTGTGATTTGGGTGGTGCCACTTGCTCTCCCTTTCCATCTCCCAGAAGGATCTATTCATACTGATTATAAATGAAATTATTTTTCCATAATCACCCTATATCTAAATAACATGCTTATTTTGCTACCTGGTAAGTTTTCGGGTTTTTTTTTTTTTTTGGAGACAGAGTCTAACTCTGTTGCCTGGGCTAGCATGCCGTGGCGTCAGCCTAGCTGACAGCAACCTCAGACTCCTGGGCTCAAGCAATCCTCCTGCCTCAGCCTCCTGAGTAGCTGCCACTACAGGGATGCGCCACCATGCCCAGCTAATTTTTTCTATATATTTTTAGTTAGCCAATTAATTTCTTTCTATTTTTAGTAGAGATGGGGTCTCGCTCTTGCTCAGGCTGGTCTCAAACTCCTGAGCTCAAACAATCCACCCGCCTTGGCCTCCCAGAGTGCTAGAACTATAGGCGTAAGCCACCGTGCCCGGCCAGTTTTCGGTTCTTGACTTCCCACTTCACATGCTTTGGATCTTTCTTTACTCTTCCTCACGTGTGCATCCTCTGCATCTCCACAACCTCCCAGTGTAATTATATTTTAATTGTGGTTACATCTGTCTTTACTGTTTGTCTTTATGACTCTGTGTTATAGCTGAGTCATATAATAGACTGATTACCTTTCCTAGTCAACTTTTGTTTTCTTTGGCGATAATATCATAGAGTTGGCACAAATACACAGCACGGATTTGCTACAGTGGAGCTGGAGAGCCATGTGTTAAATAAATACATAATAATTAGAATAATAATGTGCTGTCAGAGGAATTGCCTTTGTTCCTTTGTTTTCTGGGCTGTTTAGTGGATGGATTTCTGAATAGTCCTACAGACAACTTCCAAATTTCAGAAGAAATTTAGTTTTCGTATTTATGCAAAAAAATCATTCTTCCAGTGTGAAATTGGTGATAGACAGACTAAAGTGACCCTGTTCTCAAGTGCTCGTAGCTCTCACTCCTGAGTCCTGGAACGTGTGGCTGTATCTGCTGGTCTGGCCCTTGCCCCGTCCACCTGTGCACCAGGTGGGCTGTCAGGGCCAGGAGCTGCCCTGTGTGCCATGGATTCAGTGGAGTCCCACAAGATAAAGTCCCCACCCTTCTAATAGAGTTCATATTCAAGGGCATGTGTGACACTTTGTGAAACCCGAGAGTTCAGATTGTGGCAGTGCCGTGCAGGACTCACTCTGATGGGTAACTCAGCCTCTGTCCCTATCGCTGTGCTGAAGCCTGCCTTGATTGTCACTGCTCGTGACTTTGTTTTTTAAACTTACTGATGGGATTTGAGACGTGCATAAAGCCAGAGAGGTTAGCAAAGGGAGCAGTGCGCAGAGTCAGCAGTTACCTGGCGCGACAGCCCGTCCTATTTTGTGTTTCTCTTTCCCCTCCTCTTCCTTCTCACTGTGGTGTTCCAGAGTCAGTCCAAGAAGTGGCATCCTGTCCTCCCGGGCCTCTCATGGCCCTACTCTTCTTTTTTTTTTTTTTTGAGACAGAGTCTCACTTTATTGCCCAGGCTAGAGTGAGTGCCGTGGCGTCAGCCTAGCTCACAGCAACCTCAAACTCCTGGGCTCAAGCAATCCTGCTGCCTCAGCCTCCCGAGCAACTGGGACTACAGGCATGCGCCACCATGCCTGGCTAATTTTTTTTTTTTTCTATATATATTAGTTGGCCAATTAATTTCTTTCCATTTATAGTAGAGATAGGGTCTCGCTCTTGCTCAGGCTGGTCTCGAACTCCTGAGCTCAAATGATCCGCCCACCTCGGCCTCCTAGAGAGCTAGGATTACAGGCGTGAGCCACCTCGCCCGGCCGGCCCTACTCTTCTGAGAGCCCGCCCAATGGCCGTCCTGCTCTGTCCCTGGTGCCTGTGTCTTCTGGCTTTGCTCTCCCTGCCACTCTTACTGTTCCGGGTTCTTTGGCGGGTTTTTCTTCTTCCAGTTGTGTGACCACTTCTCAAGGCTTTGTCTGGTTAAGTGTGTTTTCAAGAATTTAGAGTTCCTCTTGCATTTAGTTAAGACAAAAAAGCTGGCAAACATTCAGAGAAAATTTTGTTTACTGAGGCTGTGTGTTTTGGAAATGCCATTTGGATGTTTTGCTGCTTTTAATCTTTGGCATTAATTTCAGTTGCTATCATTCTATCCATAAAAGAGAATTCAGAAATAAACCAGAAAAGTAGTTAAATGGAAAAACAGAAATAGTACAGAATATGGTATTTCAAGATCATAAATTATAAATGCACGTATTAATTATTTACCTGTACAATGCTCACTTTAAAGTTTTCACAAATGTTTAGCTTATTAAAGATGTAACAGAAAGGAAACTTGTCATGAGATGTCTAATTTCTTTTTCCTTTTCCATTCTAGAATGTATGACAACATGTCCACAATGGTGTACATAAAGGAAGACAAGTTGGAGAAGCTTACACAGGATGAAATTATTTCCAAGACAAAGCAAGTAATTCAGGGCCTAGAAGCTCTGAAGAATGAACACAATTCCATTTTACAAAGTTTACTGGAGACACTGAAGTGTTTGAAAAAAGATGATGAAAGTAACCTGGTGGAGGAGAAATCAAACATGATCCGAAAGTCCCTGGAGATGTTGGAGCTTGGCCTGAGTGAGGCACAGGTATGGGTGAAATGACCCAGATGTGAACCATGAACGTGATGGTTTGGAAAAATAGAGACTTCATGTGACATACGTAGTTTCATTAAAGTAGAGGGAAGCTGTACCCCCATAATATGCTGAAATTAAAAAAAAAGAAAAAAAAAAGTAGAGGGAAGATGCTTATATAGTAATAGAGATCCACTCATATGTGGATTGTGTATGTTATATAAATGACTATTAATTTGGGTATATCTTGACTCTTAAAAGGCAGAGCCAAAATAGAGGTACCCCTGTGTTTCATTTAGGTTGGGATTTGATTGGCCGCCTATATAGAAAAACAAAAACAGTGGCTTAAGTAGCACAGAGGTACATAAGACAAGTACCAAGGTGTGCTGTCCTGAATGGCTCTGTGGCTGCCTGGTTGTCGGGGATACTGAGGTTCCTGTCATCCACTGCACCACACCCTGGCAGCCTGTCTCGGGGACTAAGAGGGAGCTCCAGCTGCAGCCATGTGACTCTATTAGAGGACGGGGGAGGACACAGGAAGGGTGTGCCCCCTCCCTTTAAGGCTACTTCCCTGAAGTTGTGCACAGCACTGCTCACATTTCACTGGCCAAAATTCCCTCCGTGGCCGCACCTGGGCGTGAGGTAGGCTGGGGAATGTTGTCTTCCCATTTCCGGTTCCAGGTTCTGAAGCCCAAGGAGGACAGGAGCACGTACCCTAGGGCCAGGTTGCTTCAGGTCTTGGACTAAACCTGTTTCTGTTGTGCTCGATACAGAGATGAAAACACTGAAAACATTTAGGTTTTTTCCCACCCTGGTAACTTCTGGCTCTGCCAATATATCTTAGATAAAATTAAGTATGCTAAAACTTGCCTTCTGTCTTAGTTTTCCCCGGTCTAGTGACTGAGTGGAGCAGAAGAGGGGCCGCTGGTTTCCAGTTTCTGCTTTGGTACAGGAAGTGGCCATCCATATCCTGAGTTTAGAGTTCTTCATCTGCACCATGTCGCAGACTCTAGTTAAAGAACTGCAGCTTTGTTTGGATATTGTGAACCTATTATTTCTTAAGTTCTGAAGTTCTGTTAATTAAAGATGGTATGAATTTGAACTTTGGACTTGCTTTTTTTTTTGAGATGGGGTGTTGCTCTGTTGCCCAGGCTGGAGTGCCGTGGTGTCATCAGAGCCCACTTCAACCTCAAACTCCTGGGCCGAAGTGATCCTCCCACCTCAGCCTCCTGAGTAGCAGGGACTACAGGCTCACATCGCTACACCAAGCTAATTTTTTTAGATTTTTTGTAGAGATGGAGTCTCACTATGTTGTCTAGGTAGTTCTTTTTTTTTTTTCTTGAGACAGAGTCTCGCTTTATTGCCCAGGCTAGAGTGAGTGCCATGGCGTCAGCCTAGCTCACAGCAACCTCAAACTCCTGGGCTCAAGCAATCCTGCTGCCTCAGCCTCCTGAGTAGCTGGGACTACAGGCATGCGCCACCATGCCCAGCTAATTTTTTCTATATATATTAGTTGGCCAATTAATTTCTTTCTATTTATAGTAGAGACGGGATCTTGCTCTTGCTCAGGCTGGTTTCGAACTCCTGACCTCGAGCAATCGGCCCGCCTCGGCCTCCCAGAGGCTGTTCTTGAACTCCTGGCCTCAAGCAGTCTGCCCACCTGGGTTTCCCAAAGTGCTAGGATGGTAGGCCTGAGCTAGCACACCCCACCTAAACTTGCTTTTTTTAGTTTGGGAGATATGTGGTTTAGAAAAAGAAGGAAGGCCCTACCTTTTGGAGTTTGAAGTTTCAAACCTAGGAGGATGATAACGTGATTATTACGTTAGGAATGAAAGGGAAGGGCAGATATGTGACCTGAAGTGAGAAAAGACTGAAGCGTCTCAGCTCCCTCCTGGCCTCGGCACTCTTGCTCCTGGGCACTTACGGCCGCAGGCAGGTCCAGGAAACTGACAGCTCACCACAGGCTGAGCCCCAGAGCATTTTGTAACGAAACATGCTGGTAGCTGCGGAGATTTCTTCCCTTACCTGGGGCAGATTTATCTGCCTACCTCTCCTCGAGTCCACCGGTAGCCCCTTGCTGACCTGCAGCTCGTGCACACTTGCACGCGGCGCACGCAGCCTCGCACGTGGAACGGGGATGTGAGACATTAGGCGGGGGCCATCTCCGTAGAAAGTAAAATCAGAAGAGCAGCTGTGCGTTCATTGCTAGTCCCTCTGAGATGCTCTCAAATCAAAAAAGAGAGGTATGTTATCTGTAGATGTAAAGCATGTGATATTCTTTATCACACCCCGATATGTAGTCTGTGGCTGAAGGGAAAAGAGAAGTAAATGGCAGATTATACTCACGGGCACTTTGGGGAACGTGCCTATGAGCGTGAGTTAGAGCTGCCAGCGCAGAGCGTGCAGAGGGGAGGGACTGTCGCTGGACAGCACGTTATCATTCTGTGTGCTCTCTGCCCAGGTTATGATGGCTTTGTCAAATCACCTGAATGCCGTGGAGTCCGAGAAGCAGAAGTTGCGTGCGCAGGTGCGCCGCCTGTGCCAGGAGAACCAGTGGCTGCGGGATGAACTGGCCAACACGCAGCAGAAACTACAGAAGAGCGAGCAGTCTGTGGCTCAGCTGGAGGAAGAAAAGAAGCATTTGGAATTTATGAATCAGCTCAAAAAATACGATGACGACATTTCCCCATCTGTGAGTGGCTCTGTAGCGAGCGTGGTGCTGACATTTGCCACGCCGCGGCCAGCAGAGCATGGCAGCAGAGCTGCCAGGGTTTTCCTGTCTTCTCTGGTGATTGCATTTGGCAGGGCCAAGGCTGGTGGGTCTCTGGGCAAGTGCGTAGTCTTTTTATATGTGTTTTTAGAATAACGGTCAGAAAATGTAAAAATGCTTTGTGAACATAAGGCACAATGAATGCCAACATTCAGCGAGGTCTGGCCTAGCTTGAGAACTTCCCTACCCCTCTGCAGTTTGTTTCCGTACTTTCCGCTGCCGGGTCAGCAGTGGCTGAACCTACCCGTCTGTGACCCAGACTCTGGCTCTGCAGCTTACAGAGCCTCTCTTTGAAACTCTTCCTCCCGGGCCCCAGTATACTACCACCTGGCTCTCCGGCTACCTCTCTCATGCCTCCTGTCGGCCTCCCTTGCCCACCTATCTTTCTGTTTCTGCAATGGTAGGGTTCCCCAAGGATGCATCTTGGTTTTTTTTTTTTTTTTTGAGATAGAGTCTCGCTCAGTCCCCTCGGCTACACTGTAGTGACATCATCATAGCTCACTACAACCTCAAACTCCTGGGCTCAAGCAATCCTCCTGCCTCAGGTTCCCAAGTAGCTGAGACTATAGGAGCACACCACCACACCTGGCTAATTTTTCTATTTTTAGTAGAGACAGGTTCTTGCTCTTGCTGAGGCTGGTCTCAAATTCCTGACCTCAAGCGATCTTCCTGCCTCTGCCTCCCACAGTGCTAGGATTACAGGTGTGAGCCACCACGCCTGGCTGCTTTTCCTTTACTATTGGCTCTGTTTGGATGTTTATCCTAGTCTCAGTTATTCTTTATTTTATTTTATTTTTTTTGAGACAGAGTCTCACTCTGTTGCCTGGGCTAGAGTGTTGTGGTGTCAGCCTAGCTCACAGCAACCTCAAACTCCTGGGCTCAAGCGATCCTTCTGCTTTAGCATCCCGAGTAGCTGGGACTACAGGCATTTGCCATCATGCCTGGCTAATTTTTTCTATGTATTTTTAGCCATCCAATTAATTTTTTTCTGTTTTTAGTAGAGTTGGGGTCTCTCTCTTGCTCAGGCTGGTCTCGAACTCCTGAGCTCAAATGATCCGCCCACCTTGGCCTCCCAGAGTGCTAGGATTACAGGCATGGCCCACAGCACCCAGCCCAAGCAAGCTTTTTGTCACTCCTGATTAAACTGGTAGATAAGCCAAATGGTGGAGGATCCTACCATAATGTTAAAAACTGGTAATCTTTTCTAAGATTTTTAGTTAAAATGAATTCAATATCAAAGAGTTTTAGGACGGGATGTATAGTACTTGTAAGATGAAGGGTTGTTCTGGGTCTGTTTTACAGGAGGACAAGGACTCGGATTCTACCAAAGAGCCTCTGGACGACCTTTTCCCCAATGATGAAGACGACCCAGGACAAGGCAGTGAGTGACGAGGAGTGACAGGGGAGTGTCGCCATGTGCCCTGGGAAGGTGGTGACTGGTGGGAGCCTCAGGACGTGTAGCCTGCCTCATGGAAGCAGGAGCACAGCTGGGTTGATTTTTGTTCTCCAAGAGAATTTAAAACAGTTTTTGTTTGTTGGGCTATAGGAATACGTTAGAGCAGACACTAGGACACAGGGCACACGTTCGCAGCTTGGCTGTGCTCTGTGGACTCTCACAGAGGACAGAAGTCAGAATTGCTTTATTCTGCTGGTTTCCTGGTGCCAAGAGAAGTGCTATGAGCAGACAGGGCGCCATCCCTGACATGTTAGCACCGTTCTCTTGCTTGCCCCGGCAGTTCTAGGAAAAGATTTAAACAGCGTCAGGGCCGAAGGGAGTGAGGACAGTGTTAAAGGAGCTGACTGGTCTCGGTGATGCTGTTCAAAGCCCCTCTGAAGCGCAGCTCTCTCTCTCTGCAGTCCAGCAGCAGCACAGCAGCGCGGCCGCCGCGGCCCAGCAGGGCGGCTACGAGATCCCTGCGCGGCTGCGCACGCTGCACAACCTGGTCATCCAGTACGCCTCCCAGGGGCGCTACGAGGTGGCCGTGCCCCTCTGCAAGCAGGCGCTGGAGGATCTGGAGAAGACGTCGGGACACGACCACCCAGACGTGGCCACCATGCTCAACATCCTGGCCTTGGTGTACAGGCTAGTGCTTTTCATTCATCTACTGGGTTTTACCTGTGGACAATGTTTTTAAAAAGCAACTTACCCCTTAAAAATATTATTTTTTTATAAATATGTATCAACTATTTTTCAACCTTATTATCCAGTTTTCTTTAAACAGCCAAGGGTTAAACTCGAAATATGTAGTAAGCTCTGTGGCAAGGGTGTCATTGAGTCAGAACAGACCCTGCCTTTCTACAATAGCCCACATAGACCTTTCACTCTGGCCACACTAAGCTATTTATCCTCTTTCCACAAGGCTCTGTGTACTAGGCTTCTTTTGTCTAGACTGGCCTTCCCTCTTTGCCAGTACCCTTCCACTTTGAAGAAGGATATCCACTTTGACAAACGGTATTTGTTAATACCCTTCCAAGGGCCTGGTTGACTCTGTCTCCTTCTAGAATTCAGGATTCCACTTGACCTTTGCCCCTTTTGTGTTCATCTCTGATGAAGGGGGTGGTGGTGGGGAGCAGTGTGCAGAAGAGCTCCTTTGGCTGGGTACCTAGGGCAGAAGGGCTGGGGGCAGGGCCACCTGTCAGGGTTTATGTGAGGTCATGGGGTGTAGGGATGGGCACTCGAGCAAGGGTGGGGACGGGGTGGGGATGGGGTGGAGGAGGAAGAGCAGCACTTGAGAAATGCAATAATACAGCTTTCTAAATGGAGAAGTGATTTCTGTCTTTCTTTTTCTTTTTTTTTTTGGTCTCGCTCTGTCATCCAGGCTGGAGGGCAGTGGTGTGATCGTAGCTCACTGCAGCCTTGATCTTCTGGGCTCAAGTGATTGTCCAGCCCCAGTCTCCTGGGTAGCTAGGAATATAGGCACGTGCCTCTGTGTCTGGCTAATTTAAAAACATTTTTTTTGTAGAGATGGGGGTCTCGAATGTTGCCCAGGCTGGTCTCGAAGTCCTGAGCTGAAGCGATCCTCCTACCTTGGCCTCCCAAGGTGCTAGGATTATAGATGTGAGCCACTGTGCCTGGCCTAGTGATTTCTTGAAAAAGAGAATTTTGAAAATCAGTAAAATAAAGAAAAACACACAAAAGAGAAAGTAAGCACTCATAACAATACTTCTATTTTTTTTTTTTGGGACAGAGTCTCACTCTGTTTTCTGGGCTAGAGTGCTGTGGCGTCAGCCTAGCTCACAGCAACCTCAAACTCCTGGGCTAAAGCGATCCTTCTGCCTCAGACTCCCGAGTAGCTGGGACTACAGGCATGCGCCACCATGCCCGGCTTATTTTTTCTATTTTTGGTAGAGACAGGTTCTCGCTCTTGCTCAGGCTGGTCTCGAACTTCTAAGTTCAAACGATCCTCCCACTTCAGCTTCCCAAGTGAGTAGTTGAGACTATAGGCATGAATCACCATGCACAGCTGATTTTTCTATTTCTGTAGAGACAAGGTCTTGGTTCGTTGCTCAGGCTGGTCTTGAACTCTTGGCCTCAAGCAATCCTCCCGCCTTATGCTCCCAAAGTGCTGGGATTGCAGGCATGAGCCACCATGCCTGGCCAGCATTGTGTTTTAATTTGCATTTATTTGCTTATATATTTTTAATCATTTGTATCATGTGAATTTTTTGTTATCTTGCCCATTTTTCTATTAGGATTTTAACGCTTATAATACTATACTTTTGTTTTCATTTCTACTTTGAATTTCCTGGTGGGATTGTTAAATCACAATGTTCCAGGCCTTACTTCCAGAGTTCCTGATTCACCAGGTCTGGTGGTAGGTCTGGATTTCTAGTAAGTTCCAGTTGAAATTGAGCTGTTGGGTTGGGGCCACACCTGAAAACTACTGCTAATTAATAGTTACAGATATTCTATGACATGTCATAGTTTACAAAAGTCTTTAGGATACCTTGTCTCATTTAGTTCTCACAACACTCTTAGGTAGTTTTGTTTTTTTAATTGCATTTACCAATTTTTGAAAATTTATTTTGTACTTGCTGTCCTTCACAAAGTTTAATGAGGCTTACAGTGTTTAATAGGATGATTTAATCTAAAATCCCAACAGTATATGTGGCCAGAATCAGTGTGTTTCAGAGGTTCTGGAAGCCGTGTTAACTCTTCTCACGTTGTGCCAGGCAAAGCCTCACTGGGTAGCTGTTAATGCTCAATGGAGAGGGCCAGGCGCGGTGGCTCACGCCTGTAATCCTAGCACTCTGGGAGGCCGAGGCGGGTGGATTGTTCAAGGTCAGGCGTTCGAAAGCAGCCTGAGCAAGAGTGAGACCCCCGTCTCTACTAAAAATAGAAAAAAATTAATTGGCGACCTAAAAATATATAGAAAAAAATTAGCCGGTCATGGTGACACATGCTTGTAGTCCCAGCTATTTGGAAGGCTGAGGCAGGAGGATCACTTGAGCCCAGGAGTTTGAGGTTGCTGCGAGCTAGGCTGACGCCATGGCACTCTATCCCAGGCAACAAAGTAAGACTCTGTCTCAAAAAAAAAATCCTCAATTGAGAAATACGTGTAGTAAATTTCAAAAGAAAGTACTTTTTTGTAGTCACATCATTAGCGAGTAGCACATTTAAACTGAGAGGGTCTTCTGTAGTTCTAAAATTATATTTAAAAGAGATGTGTGAATTTATGCCTAAAACACTTAATGTGTGTTTTTCAATTTAGGGATCAAAACAAATACAAGGACGCAGCCAACCTACTGAACGACGCCTTGGCCATCCGTGAAAAGACGCTGGGCAAAGACCATCCTGCGGTTCGTATATCTAGTTCTTTGATTCTTTTTATGTTCTATGTCCCCATCAGTTTCTTTTATCCAACTCACTCTAATATTAAACCCAACAGGGAGAGTTTAAGAGCTGCCTTTTCCATAGATGGTGCAGGTAGGGTCTTCACTCTGTCCGCGCCGGCGAGGCTGCACGCGGGCGGTTCCGCTGCGTAGCATGTGCCACTGCACTGAACTCGTCTGTGGCCATCACCTCTGATGGATCACCCACCGTGTTTTTTGATCCTAAATCAAATTGCATGCACTTTCAGAAATTTTTTTCTGAAGAATTCATATCATCTCTGTCTTAAAATCTGGTTAATTTATATACAGATCTGTTTTGGGTGGCTTTTTGGCTTCCAAGGAAATTAAAAAAAAATTAAGATCCTGTTGTTGTTGATTTGTTTAATTTTAGTATTCTGCAGTGTTACCGTGTGTAATTGGCAATACAATGAATCGCTTTTTTCCTTTTAACTGGTTACGTTCTTCTATCCAGTCGAGAGTGCTTTATTCTAAGTAGTGAGTATAAGTGAATTTGTGATGTGTCAGTGTACCTTGTTTTGTTTTCTTCTACTGTTCTTAGTTGTGCCCTCTGTGTTGGCAGGTGGCGGCCACTTTGAATAACCTCGCGGTCCTCTACGGGAAGCGAGGGAAGTACAAGGAAGCCGAGCCCCTGTGCAAACGGGCCCTGGAGATCCGAGAAAAGGTACTGGAGCACGGAGGGTTCTCCTTCTCTGACATCGGGTTTTCTTGTGTTTTTAAAAAAAATTTCAGTTTTAGGTTTTGAGAAATGACCACTGTGATGTGTTACTACTGATTATTTACTGAAAATAACTCATTTAATAGGGCAGACAGCCCACAAAACAAGGCCAGACTGGCTCATACAGGTCTGTGTGCAAGACCCAGTTATGAGGAGTGTACGTTCTAACAGGGGCAGTCCTGAGGCCATGCTCTCCCCGGCCTGGTGTGGCCTGGAAATGACTCTCATCGAAGAATGTCTAAGGACTAGAGGTGGAAAGCCTGGGGCATTACATTAGTTTTTTTTTTTTTTTTTTTTTGAGATATAGTCACACTCTGTTACCTGGGCTAGAGTGCCATGGCGTCAGCCTAGCTCACAGCAACCTCAAACTCCTAGGCTAAAGCGATCCTTCTGCCTCAGACTCCCGAGTAGCTGGGACTACAGGCATGCACCACCATGTCCGGCTAATTTTTTTCTATATATTTTTAGTTGGCCAATTAATTTCTTTCTATTTATAGTAGAGATGGAGTCTCACTCTTGCTTAGGCTAGTTTCAAACACCTGACCTTGAGCGATCCTCTCGCCTCGGCCTCCCAGAGTGCTAGGATTACAGGCGTGAGCCACCGTGCCGGCCGGGGCGTTACATTTGACAGTGGGACATGTGCTTGTCAGTGAGGAAAACATTACAGTTTAAAAATAAATTTGTCAGGCCAGATGAGGTGACTCATGCCTGTAATCTTAGCACTTTGGGAGGCAGGAGGATTACTTGAGGTCTGGAGTTAGAGACCAGCCTGAGCAAGAATGAAACCCCATCTCTACCAAAGATAGAAAAATTAGCTGGGCATGATGGTGCACACCTGTAGTCCCAGCTGTTTGGGAGGCTGTGGCAGGAGGATTGTTTGAGCCCAGGAGTTTGAAGTTGCTGTGAGCTAGGATAATGCCACTGCACTCTAGACTGGGAAATAGAGCAAGACCCCATCTCAAAAAAAGAAAGTCATCAAATATGCTTTATGAAGCTTAAAAAATGAATAATTATTTTCAGATCTACAGATTAACTCAGCTATAGATTAAGTCAATGGCATGGGTATTTTATTTTTTAAAGGGAAAAGTAATTTACTGTTATGTATTTATCATATGCAGATACTTCATTCAGGAAGAACTGCACCATAGAACACTATGTAATCCGTGGTGGTTATGGATGTGTCTTTGTGCATTCATATTAGTCTTAGGAAGACGTTACAAGTCATTGTCAGTAGAGGTCTATGACCCAAATTTTGTGACAGAGTTCCAGAGAGGGGTCTTAATAAATGCCTTTGGGAAAGATGGAGAGGGTTCAGAATGGAAGAGGAGAGCTCAGAAAGGAATGAGGTGGTAACTCTTCCTCCATGGTCTACAGAAATTACTTCTTGTTGCTGACCTCTGAGCAGCAGAAGTTTCTGGCTTTCCATGTCATTCACATGATTAATGCTTGGTCTAGATTCCTTCGGGTAAGTGTTCTTACATGTAGATGTAGCTACTGTCCCATGACAGCTCTCTGGAGATGTCTGGCAGGGCTGGGATTCAGTGAAGCACTGAACTTAGCACCAACTCAGATTCTTGAGTGACATCAGCAAAATGGTCACTATCATCAAATACAAACAGCACATAGACTGTAAATTCAGGTGTATAAGAAGTGTAACACTCTTTCTTTTCTATAGCTCCACTTAATTTCTGATTTAAATTACCCTTTTTGTGTGGCTGACAGAGGGGGAAAGGGACAAAAATTAAATAGTAACTCAGTGCTGCAAGGGACCTGCCTCACTTATCTACACATCTGTGTTATTTGCGATGCCGTCACGTGGGTATATGGTACCAGCTGTTACAGTTTATGGTGATTAGGTATTGGAAAAATGTAACTTGTCCATTTCAGCAGTTCTCTGTATGACTGTTCAGATGTTACAGAGATTCAGGTATCAGGTGTGGCCCATGATCTTTCATCTTGATATTTTTTGTGATTATTTATCAGTGATACTTAGAGATTAATCCCTTAATTTTGAGCCTTATGGTAAGGAACTAGGGAGAGACAATGGAAAGTAGCTCACTGTCAAATAGCAGGGTGGAGTGCGAAACAAGTGCGTGGTTCTCATATACTGTTTTCATTTCCAGGTGTTGGGAAAGGATCACCCCGATGTTGCTAAGCAGTTAAATAACTTGGCCTTGCTATGCCAGAACCAGGGCAAGTATGAGGAAGTGGAGTACTATTATCAAAGAGCCCTCGACATCTACCAGACGAAACTGGGGCCCGATGACCCCAATGTGGCCAAGACCAAAAATAACCTGGTATGTGACAGGCGCAGCACTGCTTTCTGGAATCCAGACGTTCTGTAATTTAACCTGTTTGGTTAAATTAAAATGTGTGCTTTATTTACACATAAAGGATTAAATTATGTGCTTTATTTACACATAAAGGATACTAAATATTTTATTTTATTTGAAGGCATCCTGCTATCTGAAACAAGGAAAGTTCAAGCAAGCAGAAACACTGTACAAAGAAATTCTCACTCGTGCACATGAAAGGGAGTTCGGTTCTGTAGATGGTAAGAAATATACTCCTATTTCTAAGCAGATTTAATTGTTTAATACTTTAAAAATAGTGATTTCCAACTGGAACTTGGTGATACCCAGGTTTTTTACAATATATATTTTTAAATTTTTAATTGTTTAAAAAGGTTTTTGTAGTGATGAGGGCTTGCTGTGTTGCCCAGGCCAGTCTTGAACACCTGGCCTAAAGTGATCCTCACACCTTGGCCTCTCGAAGTGCTGGGATTATAGGCGTGAGCCACTGCGCTTGGCCATTCAATCTAGAATTTTATTTGAATTTTAGAAACAGTTTTGCAAATAGTGCTTAGAAGAGTGGACACGGCACAGGCTGAGCATTCATTCCCTGTCTTGCTCATTTGTCTGTTTATGGCTCAGCAAATGTAGCGCACGCCTCCGTAGTGCCATGCCCGGCGTCACCGGTGACTCAGGAGAGCACCCTGTGGGGAGGCTCTGGTCCCTCACGTGGTTTTTTTCCCTGCTGCCTCTCTCTGGAGTCCGTGCTAAGTCCACTAATCCCACAAGCCTCCATGGGGTTTGTCAGTGGAGTCACTGTGTTGTCTGGGATTGTGCTGAGTCAGGGGTTCTCAAAGGGTGGCCCAGAGCCAGCAGCTGAGCACCGCTGGGAGCCTGTCGGACGTGCCTGCTGGGTGGTTTCGCTGTGTTAAGGAGCCAGGGCTGCATGTCACAAGTGCCCCATCCACAGTCACAGAATGACCAACTGTTCTACAGAGTTTAAATTGCTCCATCATAAAAAATAAAATTTATGTTAATTTTTTTCTCCATCAGTTATTACATAAGGCATTTAGAATGAGGACATTTGTTGCTAGTGTGTAGGAAACCTCAGAATGTGGAGGGAAAGGTGTTTTGGTTAATTTTTATATATATACATACATATATACCAGTGGTCCCCAACCTTTTTGGCACGAGGGGCCTATTTTCATGGAAGACAATTTTTCCATGGACCAGGGAGAGGGAGATGGTGTGGGGATGATTCAAGTCCATTACACTTTATGCACTCTGTGCACTTAATTTCTGTTATTATTGCATTGTTATATATAGTGAAATAATTATACAACTCACTATAGCTTGTATACAGTACACATATATATACACACATGCATACATGCATGCATATACATGTATACACACATATACAAATACGTGTACATACAAATATACACATATATACACACATGTATACACACATATATACATATACACCATATATTTTGTCCATTGAGATGTTTTATTAGTATGAGTATATTACATCCCTAGAAAAATAATCCCAGGGCCAGGCTTGGTAGCTCATGCCTGTAATCCCAGCATTTGTAGTGTCCAAGGTGGAAGAATCGCTTGGGCCCAGGTATTTGAGACTCGCCTGAGTAACACGGGGAGACCTGATCTCTACAAGAATAAAAGAATCCCAGGATTTTCCTTCCTGTGTGTTTCCTCTTGGCTCTTTGTGGTTTGAGATGCCAGCTGAGGTTGTCAGTACAGTGAAGCCAAACAGACAATAGGGGAGCAAATTATTCTGCTCCCTGGAAAGAGGGTTAATTTTTTCCTTTATAGAGCGTTTCTAGAACCCACTTTTGAAAAATCTTTCAAAAATGTATTTTTTTTCTCTCTTAACAGTGGAGCAGTAAATACCTTTTATTATCAGAATTCGGTCGTTGGTCGTGTCTCGAGTTCTGTGTGCAGGGTACAGAACAGCTTGCCTGCAGGCTTGCCCTGGGCAGGGGCTTTCTGGTTTGTAGGGACTCTAGGCCATCTCCTTCATGCTGCTTCTCAAAACTTCTGTTAGGGAGAAAGGCTCTTTCCTTTCCGTCTGGTGGCAGCCGTCAGGTAAGCCAAGATGGGTGCATACAAGTATATCCAGGAGCTGTGGAGGAAGCAGCAGTCTGATGTAATGCGCTTTCTTCTGAGGGTCCGCTGCTGGCAATACTGGCAGCTCTCTGCGCTCCATAGGGCTCCCCGCCCCACCCGACCGGATAAAGCGCGCAGACTGGGATACAAGGCCAAGCAAGGTTATGTCATAGGTAGGATTCGTGTGCGCTGTGGTGGCCGCAAACGCCCGGTTCCTAACGGTGCAACCTATGGCAAGCCTGTCCACTGTGGTGTTAACCAGCTAAAGTTTGCTCGAAGCCTTCAGTCTGTTGCCGAGGAGCGAGCTGGACACCACTGTGGGGCTCTAAGAGTCCTGGATTCTTTACTGGGTTGGTGAAGATTCCACATACAAATTTTTTGAGGTTATCCTCATTGATCCATTCCATAAAGCTATCAGAAGAAATCCTGATACCCAATGGATCACGAAACCGGTCCACAAGCATAAGGAGATGTGTGGGCTGACATCTGTAGGCCCCAAGAGCCGAGGCCTTGGAAAGGGCCATAAGTTCCACCACACTATTGGTGGTTCTCGCCGTGCAGCTTGGAGAAGGCGCAATACTCTCCAGCTCCACCGTTACTGCTAATAAGTAATATTTATAAAATTCATACCTAATAAACAATTTAGGACCGTCAAAAAAAAAAAAACCCTTCTGTTAGGGTGGACTTGTTTCCTTGTGATTTGCTAAAAAATAGTGGCACAAAGTACAGTTAATTGGGTTGTAGTTAAAAGCAGCTTTTTTTAATACTCAGATTTTGCTCCATGAAACATAGAGCAGGAAGGCATTTTTTCCTTAGGTCAGATGCAAATGTGTCTTGTTGTGGTTTCAGTTCCTGACCTTCAGCGTCACATTGGCTTTCTGTTGCTCAGAGCATATGTATTGAATCAATGACCTGGTTTGTCATTAGGACATCAAGCTATGTTAACTGTGAAATATACTTGCATCCTAGCACTAGAATCTATTTAGTAGGTACAGTTAAAACTGCACTAAATAACAGGGCTAATAAGTCTTGAATATGTTCACCTGTTTATTTATTTATTTTTTTACATTTTTAGAGATAGGGTCTCACTCTGTCACCCAAGCTGAGTGCAGTGGGACGATCAAAGCTCATTACAGCCTTGAGCTCCTAGGCTCAAGTGATCCCCACCTAGCTATTCATGCCTTCTGAGTAGCTAGGACTACAGGTGCCTGCCACTATGCCTGGTTAATTTTTTAAAATTTTTTCTGTAGAGACAGAGTCTTACTATGTTTTCCAGGCTGGTCTTCAACTCCTGGCCTCAAGAGATCCTCTGCATAAGACATCTCACCTGGCCTAAATAATATTCACTCTTTTCAAACCAGTATTTAAAACTTCTGTAGTTTCGGCCAGGCGCAGTGGCTCACACCTGTTATCCTAGCACTCTGGGAGGCCGAGGTGGGTGGATTGCTCGAGGTCAGGAGTTCGAAACCAGCCTGAGCAAGAGCCGAGACCCTGTCTTTACCATAAATAGAAAGAAATTAATCGGCCAACTGATAAATATAGAAAAAATTAGCAGGGCATGGTGGTGCATACCTGTAGTCCCAGCTACTCGGGTGGCTGAGGCAGTAGGATCACTTGAGCCCAGGAGTTCGAGGTTGCTGTGAGCTAGGCTGACACCATGGCACTCACTGTAGCCTGGACAACAAAGCGAGATTCTGTCTCCAAAAAAAAAAAAAAAAAAAACTTTTGTAGTTTCATTCATGTCTAATGACATGACCGTTAATAATAATAGTACTTAATGTTTACTAAGCTCTTGACCATGTATCATTCACTAAGCTAAGCAGTTTAACACATTAAGTGCCATGTGAGTTGTATTTAACTCACGCTAGTTTTGAGCCCAGGCCTTGTGAAGCATATGTGACTCACATGTCTCTTTACCTATAGCTGTGTGAATTATTTTTCAGGTTGCATATAACTCAAGCACAGAAAACAATAAAAAATAAATTTTTCATTAAATTAGAAAAGATCACTTTTTTTTCAAAGTTTTTATTCTAATTTTGTAACAAAACCCTGTGGCCCCAAGGAAAAAATTGTTTTTCTGTTGTGGCAATCAGTGTGTTAAATGTGTGATCTCACTTAACTTTCACAGCAGTCCTGTGACGTAGGTCAAACATAGCCCCATTTTAGAAGCAAAGACACCAAAAACTGTATGTAATGAGTGACATGTCTGTGGTTGGGTGGGCTGAGAGTGGACTGGGATTGGGTGTGGGTCTCTGTCCATAGCCCGTAATACACCCTCATTGCAGGAAACCTAGAAAATTCACAGAGACAACAATGTGAAACTCACCTAAATCCATCTTTTAACATTTTAAATATCTTTGCTTCCTTCTGTACCTATTGATTTACATAATTGAAACCAAACTCTACACATAATCACATATACTGCTTGTTTACATTTTTAACGCACGTACTTTTCATGTCATAAAAATATTTTTATAAACATCCTTTTTAAGACTGCTTTATTCTCCATTGCATGGGTACTTTGGTTGTCTAGAAACTTGGTTGAGGGGCATGTGGGAGTGTTCTGGGAATTTTAAAAAACTTCAAAGGAATATGAATTTGTATCTTTTTGCCTTTTGCCCCAAACATCTTACTGCTTTTTCTTAGACTTTTGTTTAATGCTAGGTTGCTCAAATCCTAAATACTTGCAGGTGTTATTTGAGGATCTAGCTTTTAAAGATGTACATTATAGGCCCAAGCACTGGTCAGGGGGTTGACAGTTGTTTCCCCTGTCCAGGGGCCTTTGGCTCTGCACCTGGCGTCCAGGGCGAGGCACGGATGGCTGCCTCTCACCTGTCCCTGGTGTCTGGTCTGTCTTCCGTGGGCTTCCTAGTCTGGCGGGAACGTGATCTGTCCAGGTTGAGAGAGGTAGTATCTAGGAAGGATCACACACAAAACAGAACAGAACCTTGCAATCCTGGAGGCTTAACAACTTCTATTCTACTTCCTGGGTTCTGTCATGTTTCAGTCTATAGTACAAATTGAGTATCCCTTACCCGAAATGCTCCACAATCTGAAACTTTTTGAGCATAGACTTGATACTCATTGGAGTGTTTCGGATTTCAGAATTTTGTATTTGGAATGTTCAACCTGTGTGAATTTTTTTTTTCCCTAGATGAAAATAAACCCATTTGGATGCATGCTGAAGAAAGAGAAGAATGCAAAGTAAGAATATACCTTTTTGAGATTTTCTAAATTGGATATACTGCATTCAAGATAATTATTAATTTGAAATTATCTGTTACAATTTAGGGAAAGCAGAAGGACGGGACATCTTTTGGAGAGTATGGCGGTTGGTACAAAGCCTGCAAGGTTGACAGGTATGTCTGTTCAGCCGGGAAAACCAAGAAGCATGGGGCAGGTGGCAGCGTCCCCAGGGCAGCTCATATATGACCCAGTGGGAAAACTATACAGATGTTGCAGGTGCACATTCCCATGATTTCCCCAAATTCCAATTAAAACTTTATCCCGCTAACTTTGTAAATGAGATCATTTACATATGCAAAACCCACTTTACTACAGTGGGTTCTGTCCATTAACACTACTTTGTCCAAGGATAACTACCTAAAAGAAGGAAAAGGAGATACCTAAATAAGGAGGACAGTTTTAAGGTAGCTGCGTAGCAGGCGCCTGGCAAGTGTGCTGGTGGCCCTGGCAGGCCAGCCCTCAGCAACACATGGAGACACTGACTCGCACATGCCCAGCATTTCGTGCCGAGCGTGGCCTCCACGCGCCGCAGAGGGAAGGGGAGGCCCCTGTGAGGACGGCCCCTGGGAGCCCTGCCTCCTGAGCCTGGAGCCTGCGCTCTCCACCCACACGCTGTGCTCTGTGATGGCTGCTGTCCCTTGGGCTAAGTGGCACACACCTTGCTTTTTTCCAATTTTCTTTTCTTTTTTGAGACAGAGTGTCACTCTGTTGCCCGGGCTAGAGTGCCGTGGCGTCAGCCTAGCTCACAGCAACCTCAAACTCCTGGGCTCAAGCGATCCTCCTGCCTCAGCCTCCTGAGGAGCTGGGACTACAAGCATGTGCCACCATGCTTGGATGATTTTTTTATATACATATTTTTAGTTGTCCAGCTAATTTCTTTCTAATTTTTTCGTAGAGATGGGGTCTTGCTCTTGCTCAGGCTGGTCTCGAACTCCTGACCTCAAACGATCCACCTGCCTTGGCCTCCCAGAGTGCTAGGATTACACACCTAGCACTAGGCATGAGCCGCCACGCCCGGCCCCTTTTTCCAATCTTAACTTTCCTCATCCTTTGAGACTCAACTTACTGCTTATTTATTTCAGGAAAGTGAACCCTAGTTTGGAATAAATGTCCCCCCCTGGGTTCCCATAGCACTTACCATAATATATTACATTTATGTCTTTTCTTTCTCCCACCATTGTGTAGTTGACCAGAGACATGGACAGAGACATTTATTTCTGCACCTAACATGCCTATCATCAATAAGAGAGAACAATCTCTCAAAGCACCTGTTTGAATCTAAAATGAATCTAGGTTTGCTTCTAAGTTTTTAGCAAGTCTGTGCTGTCAAGGATGCAGAGACAGGACCGTCCTGCCCACCACGTGTTTGCTGCTCCCCTCGCATGGGAAGCATCCGGCCTCTGCCCTCAGACCCCGCTGACAGGCTCTGGTTGCGCTGCTCTCACCTCCACGTGTGGAAAGATGGGAGCATGTGAACAGCAGTGTTAAAAACGCTGTCCTCGTTCCTTCTGGGCACAGATGGAGAGCTGTCTCTGGGGAAGCGTGCTGATCCCCAGACAGACGTTTCCGTGACAGTGGCCAGTGGGCCGTGAGACCCGCCGGGGAGTCTGGCCCGTGGCTCGTGGCAGTGTGGGGTCTGCACGGCACTGGGAGGCAGGGCTGCTGGGGGGAGAAGGCTTTCAAGTTCACAGTTAAGAATCGTGCCAGAGAACGTGAAAACGCGCTCTCACAGCCCCGCGCCCGGAGCGCGTCAGGCTGTGTGCCGTTGGCGGTGGTCGCTGCAAAGCCTCCATCTGGTGGTTGTGTTTGTCGTGTGCTTCCTCACAGCCCCACTGTCACAACCACTCTGAAGAACCTGGGGGCGCTCTACAGACGGCAGGGCAAATTCGAAGCTGCAGAGACGCTGGAAGAAGCTGCCATGAGGTCGCGTAAACAGGCAGGTCACACCTTCTGTCTTTGACCCGTCAGAGCTTTGGATCTGTGATTGTCTTTTACATGCCTTTTATTGAAAGGCTGATTTAGAAATACAAAATCTTGACTATTTTAGTCTGTACAAATCAGATATATTGTTTCAAAATCCTTTAACATGACACCAAAAGCCTAGACAGGAAAGGAAAAATGGGATCGGTTGGATTCACCGAAGTTGCACGCTTGTATGTCCAAGGACACCTTCAAGAGAGTGAAAGGACAGCCCACACCGGGGCACAGATATTGCGATCCATTTATCCGATAAAGGTCTAGTATCTAGACAAGAAGACAACACAATTAAAAGTGAGCAAAGGGCCTGAGTAGACGTTCTGTGAAGACGGTGACAAGGCCCGGCAGGTGCGCGAACAGACGCCCGGCGCCTTAGTCCCAGGGAAATGCTTGCTGACACCACAGGACACTCAGCCACCTCATGCCCACCAGGGCGCTGTGATAAGAAATAAGACTTTGGAAAAACAAATGGAAAATAACAAGTGTTGGGGAGGAGGTAGAGAAAGTGGACCCTCATAATTCATTGCTGGGGGGAAAGGTAAGATGGCGCAGCCACTGTGGAGGGAGTCTGGTGGTTCTCTGATGGTTCGTCAGAAAGGTAAACTCAGAGTTACCCGGTGGCCCAGCACATCCTCTCCCAGAGACGCCCTCGAACCCACACAGGTGCGTGCACGCAGCCCACACCTGTCACTGGCGGCCAGCCTCTCCCTGCCTTCCTCCTCACCTCCCAGGGGAACCCCTATTCTGACTTCTTTTCCTCTAGTGATTAAGAACTGATGTGTTTTTTCCTAGTGAAGTTTAAACATCTCAGAACTACGTAAGAAAACGTCCGTGCTAACGGGTCCACTGTTCTCCCCTGCCCGGCTCACAGGGTCTTGACAATGTTCACAAACAGAGAGTGGCCGAGGTGCTGAATGACCCTGAGAACATGGAGAAGCGGAGGAGCCGGGAGAGCCTCAACGTGGACGTGGTCAAGTACGAGAGCGGCCCTGACGGAGGGGAGGAAGTGAGTATGAGCGTAGAGTGGAACGGGGTAAGTACAGTACACAGCCGGCACGCGGGAGGCCGCCCCGCCCTCGGCAGCCCTGCCGGGCCTTCCTCCTATCTCCCCGCTGCCATCTCACTTCTCACACCACGTGCCCGTTAAGCTTTCTGTGAGTTCTTCACGTCTGCTAGAGCTGAGGTCTGTCACTTGTGTGGTCATTTTCTTCTCCTTAGGAGTCCATGAAAGCTGTTTGGCTTAACTCGGAGCACTCCAATGCTGATTGAGTGTCCTGGCTACTTAGAGCATGATCTGTTCTCCGGTTTCATTTTAATATTGGGATCAGATAACTAACTGGCTTCTTTAACTCACCCATTCCATTCTAACACCAGTGCCTCTAACTTCCCTGACCAGGCTGCTCTGGATTTTGTTAGAATTAGTTAAAATGCCATTTAAATGGAATTTGTTTTTAGAAAAGAACAGCTCAGAAATGTTAGGGTGGCTGCTCTGCTTGATGCTGCGTATTTCCACGCGAGGGGCATCCAGCAGTTGGCGCGCTCCACACTGGCCTGCCGCAGACGTCCCTGTCCGGCCCTCCTGCCGGTGTTGAGACGGGTCAGAACTCCCGAGAGGCTGCACAGGCGCTGCTCTGGGAGTTGCTAGTTTGCCTCTGGGAATTCTTGCCACCACTGTTCATCCAGCCGTTGCCAGAGAGCAGGTGGCCTTCTGGACGTCTTTCTAGTGAATTTTTGTAACACATGTAATTTTTTTATACATTGAGCTGGTGTCTTTGGAATTTTGTTTTTCTCAGGAAGAGTTGTTGAACGTGGGATTTAACCTATCTGGGGCACTACTGATTTAGTTTTGAAGATTTAGTAGTGCAGTTTGATTGTTTGTATTGTATAGCTGTTTTGCCAAATTACATAATAGTCTGGGCCTTCTTATAATCTGTCTTACTTTCTGAATCTATTTATTCTTTAGGACTTTCCATGGCTGTAGCAATTTGGTAGGAGCTAGTATTCTATATAAACATTTTATAAAAAATGTGAGTAGCCAAAATTCAGGGAGAATATTCTCTCGACTGTCTTTATCTGGTAGCTCTCTTGCTTTGGTTCTTTCTGTGCCAAGACAACCAATCAGCATCTGCTTTGCCTGCTCAGCCCAGGTGGGCAGCAGCCCAAAGCCGAACTGGCGCCCGAGTGGTCCCTATTCCTGCCGCGTTCTGTCAGAGCTGTGTACTGTACTCTGTTCTCGGCTGCCGCGTCCCTGCATGCTTTGCGCAGAAGGGCCAGGCCCTTCTGCAGCCTCTAGAAGCCAGGATGCGGATTTTGATAACTGGAATGAAGTTTTGGAGGAACTTTCTCTTGAGACAGTATTTCTAGGTCCACATTTATATGAAATCATATGATGATAAAATTATTGACAGCTCAGAGTTCTATTACAGTTTTAAAGATGGACTCAGGGCTGTTGGAGGGCTGCTTTTGTCTCCTGTGGCGGGACGTGTGGTCAGGCCTCCTGTTGGTGCGGTGGGTGAAAGCAGCACTCCTCTGAACACACGTGAGTTCCTCTATCTGTGTGTCCTGCTCACTTTGGGCGTGTTATGGAGGAACACACATTCCCGGGATCGGGTGTTTCCTTTTCTGAGCAGCAGACTTGACTCTTAGACACCGGTGGCTTTGCGTCTTTGGTGAAGTTCATCCCAGGGCATGTTGGCCATGGGTTGATTCACCGGAACCACTGTGGGTCTCACGTCACGTAGTGCGGTGGTTCCCGAGCTCACTTTGGGCAGGGGACAGAGCACTCCTCAGACGGAGTCCTGGACAGAGCGAGTCCACTGAGGGCAGCGGGGCCCTCTGCCGACTCCACGCAGCTATTGCTCGACAAGGCAGTGCTGAGCTCAGCCAGATGATTGGAATTTTATTTTCAAAGTATAGTTTTGTTATTTAAAAAAGTCACTGATGGCAGTATATACGTTTAGATGTTTGTCTTTAATAAACTTAATTGAGGCATAATCACAGACAATAAAAGGAACCCATCTTAAGTGTCAAGTTTGATTTAGATACTAGCACAGTGCAGTCCAGCACCGTGGTTTGTCTTCGTGCAGATGTTAGAATAAAGTTTCTCATGCTGTTTCTGTTTAAGTGAAGATGTCCCTGAGATTGCAGAGAAAATGGTTTAAAACTGTTATTTTACAACCACTTATTTGTGAGCATCAAGATTTTTTTCAGTATTACGCAATTAAGATAAAATAGAGTAATAAATAGGTGAGGTGTAGAAGCAGATGTTAAGAATATACCCGTCATCTGTAACTTAAGATTTCAAATTTTGGGTCTCATGAAGGTGGCTTCATTGTTCCATTCACTTAGTTTATTAGAATAACTTGTTATATATTTATAATGAGAAAATGCCATTTAGATTTTATTTTGTATTATGGTTCTGAATAAGATTTTAATTAAAAAAAAAAAGGTTTGGGCCAGGCTCAGTGGCTCGTGCCTGGTAGTCCAGCACTCTGGGAGACCAAGGTGGGAGGATTGCTTGAGCGCAAGAATTTGAGACAAGCCTGAGTAAGAGCAAGACCCTGTTTCTACAAAAAATAGAAAAATTAGCCAGGCGTGGTGGTGTGCCCATAGTCCCAGCTACTTGGGAGGCTGAGGCAGGAGTATCGCTTGAGCCCAGGAGTTTGAGGTTACAAGGAGCTATGATGATGCCACTGCACTCTACTTGGGGCGATGGAGCAAGACTGTCTCAAGAAAAAAGAAAAGGTTTCAACGCTTCTTTAAAACATTGAAAACTGCCGTCTGAGGGAAACATCGTGTTGCTCTGCTGGACATTCCCATCTGCAGCAGAGGTGGCTGCAGGGTGTGAGCACAGCAGCCTCTGATAATAACCATGTACACAGGTATTGGGCTTAATTTTTCTCAATATTCACAAATGACATTTAAAACAAAGCTAATGTGGTCAGAGAAAAGGCAAATGAGGTTAATAGTAACTGCCTCCCATGGATTCAGGGTGTCTGTCACACAGATCTTAGTCATATGTTATCTAAAGAAGGCAAGGTCAGTGACAGGTCCTAGTCATTCATAGGGAGTGTTTGAATCACATTCTTGATGTGGCAGATAATTCATTTAGGGAAGTACAATGCTGTTCTTTTAAATATGTATTGTAAAAACTATGATTAAACTACTTGAACAGTGTACCTTCCCTGACCACATTTTTGCATAAAATGTGCAAATCTGAAAGCTACTGTCATGATGCGTCTAAGTTAGTTCTCTTTTATGGTCTTGCTTCTGAAAATGCAGGTGCTGTGTACACACAAATCCTTTTCCAGATAAAATTGGGCCTCTTTCAACCTCTGTCCCCATGGCTGCATTTTTGCTGTGTGACGTGCACATGTCAGTCCCTGGCGCTAGGTCCCTACCGGGACGTGTCTCGCTGGCGAGCAGCTGTCCCTGCAGGCGGTACCACGAGACAGGCAGTGCCACATCCCACATCTCACGTCCCAGGGTCCAGACTCCCAGGTCAGTCCTTTAGCCGCGCTGACCGCTGCCTGGGTTCCGGTTGCCAGCTCCGAGGGGTCCTTCAGAAGCAGCCCCCGGTCCGTCTCCCCATTTTCACACTGCTCCTGTGTTAAGGTTTCCACAGTTTTTATTGTTTTTTGGCCCACGCAAAACTTGTGTAATCTACAAGTTTTTAATACACCAAATTGTTACCCAGGATTATTGGGGAATAGGATATATTGTTATTAGAAATAGTTTAATTTTTATTTTATTTATTATTATTATTATTATTTTTTTAGAGACAGGGTCACCTCAAGCTCCTGGGCTCACGCCATCCTCTTGACCCAGCCTCCCAAGTAGCTGGGATTATAGGTGTGCACCACCATGCCCGGCTAATGATTTTTATCTTTTAAAAATGGTACTAGGTAGACAATTAGAATATACCAAAAATAAATAAATTATTGCAGTATATTTTTTAACCAATACATTATGCTATTTAGAAGGCCACCTTCGTAATGTGAATATTCTTTCATGGCAATATAAGGAGGTAGGTGGCTTTCAAAGTGTTAGAATGCAGTGGAAGCCTCCCAGGCCCTCAAGCCCATGTCGAATAGAAATTGGCCTGGGTTGGGCAGGCTAGCTGGCCTTCCTGCCGCTGCTCATGGGCCGAGGTGCTCGGGTGGTGGACGCAGGGTGGGTGGGCAGACTGGGTCGAGGGTGGGTGGATCCACCCCACTGCCAGGCAGGGACATGGGGTGGGGCCCGGGGAAGGGGAGAGAAAAACATGAAATAATTTTGGAATCTGAATAAAATGAGTCTTCCATATTCTGCCAAATATCTAGATCAGGTATATTATAAATAACATTACTGTAGTGTAGCTCTGAATTTTGAAATGAACAGCAGGAACTGCGCTATTTATGGAACTATGGTATTAGCGTTTTAGCATCTTTTTTCTGAAGAGCTGCAAGAAGTTGTGTTTTCTTGTCCTCCCAACATACTTGAGGTGTTGGTAACAAGTTTTATTTTTCCATTTTAAAGATGAGAAAAATGAAGCTCGGGCTGGTTAAATGACTTGCTCAGCGTCCCATGGTGAGTCCGAGCGGGTGGGGCTCAGGTCCCCGCCGTCTGGCGCTTCTGTCGAGACCGTCGGCTTTCCACCCTGGCAGGACCCGGGATGCGTTGCTGCCGTGGAAATTTATTTTATTTTGGATTATCAACTGCATGTTTAAAATGTGCTGTAGACTTTTAAAGTCCATGTTTCTTAAAATTTCTGAAATGTCTAAAATGTGTTTTTAAGAGAACAAGGGTCATACCTATAGTCTTTATTTTGGTCCCCGTAGATGTTTTCATTGCAGAATCTCTTTTATGTACAGTTACTTGTGAAACCTTTTACACTAAGTCCCAAGGACATTTCTAACAAGTTGTTAATCTCTACACACTCTACAAGGGAGCTTTACTTTGGTGACGACTGCAGGGACGCAGTCTAGATCGTGCCAGGCGCACCCCGAGGCCCAGCGCCTGCTGTGCGGGGGGTTGGGAGGGGCAGGCGGAAGGCTGTCCCCAGAGCCGGAGCCACGCACAGTGCAGCCAGGCGGTGTGACCTAGAAATACTGTGACCAAGCTGTGCTAGGTGGAGCCTGCTGCCCTTGCGCCCCGCAGCTCACGTGGGTTTCTCTCTCCTTTCTGTCTGACAGGCCTAGCCGCCCGTGCGGCTCTCACTGTCTCCTGCATGACGGGCGGCGCCCTCCAGCTTTCCTTCTCTCTCCAGTGCTGCCCGCTGTGTCTAGCAGCCCCCTAGGACCTGTCAGAGCCGCACCTCTCTGTGACTGGCCATTCCTGTCTGTCGGTGCTGCTGTCCTTTTGGGGGGTTCTTGGTTTCTGTATACATGTAGCTTTGCCAGATATGTACTTAGTAATATAAACTGTATTAATAAAATCCATTTACTGTGTAATACACAAGTTTAAAAATTAAGAGCGATTAGCTATTCACTCTGATAACAGGTAGTTAGAAGTGTCACCCAAGGTGTTACTACAATGGCATGATAGTGCCCTCTTGGCACCACTACGCCCCGAGAGTAAGGCATGTGCTGCGCGTGCTCCATGGCACTTAGAACCCGGGAGCCGCCTGGACCCCGGTCTTCCTAGGATACGCCCCAGTAGCATTTGCTGTGTAGTCTGAGTGTGAAATTCGAGCATTCTGCTTTTCTCGACTAATCTTTAAGTGCTCAGTGATATGTGTATTTGTGTCTTTCTAACTTCTAATAAACTCACTCCAACTGACCTGTACCTTGGTGTCTGTCTGCTTAGTAGAACTTCTCACCTGTTCCATGGAATGCAGCCTGGCATAGCTTCTAGAAGTAACGGGGAGACTGTTAATCTCACTAAGCAATTCATTCTGAGAATAAACATTGCTGAATACATATTTTCTTCACTCTGTATTTTTGGTTTTCATGTTCAGATACTGCCAAATATTTTACTTGTTAATGTCTCAATCAATTAAGATGAAAGCTGGGTACTCTTACCTACAAGGTGTCTGAGGAATTTTAGTTATTTGTATAGAACGAACATTTAACCTTCCAACCACATTGATAACCAACATTTACTGCTACTGTTGTGTAAGATTTACTGACGGAAAGAGTGCATCCGAGTACTACATTGAAATGAAATTGTGAAAAGGAAGTTGCCTCTGCCCCATCTGAATGTTTTGGGTCCTGTACTGTTACCTGGGTCAGATGCCTACATAGTTATCAAATGTGGGTTTGACTTTGGTGACATTCCTAGAAGCTGCCTTAACTTTCTCGAGACTGTGTGTGTGGTCTTTTGTCTCAAAACAGCAATATAATTCATTTTCCTTTTGGGATGTAATTACTTTTGTTTGAATGATCTTCCTCATGTTCAGATGTTTTTATAATCATTGGAATATCTTTAATGAACTTAAAAAGGGTAATTTCTATTTAAAGTCTATTTACGTACATGGCAAATCAGTGGTTTCCCCGGTGGGTGCTGATGGGCAGGTCAGCCGCGGTGTGAGTTCGTGTCTGCATTCTGCTGTGCCTCTGGGGCGGGAGGGAACCACCTGAGCTTCACGTTTGTTCACGTTTTTTTCAGGATGGCACTGGATCTTTAAAACGCAGTGGTTCCTTTAGCAAACTCCGGGCTTCCATTAGACGCAGCAGTGAGAAGCTGGTTAGGAAGCTGAAGGGAGGAAGTGCACGGGAGAGTGAGCCGAGGAACCCTGGGTAACTATCTCTGCCAGCTGTCCCGACACGCCTGCACGCGAGCCGTGGCGGGGCCGTTTCTCCTCCTCGCACGGATCTCTCACCCACTGGCTTCAGAAAAGACATTCCAGTTTGGTTCCTGTATTTTAGCAATGGGGAAGTTTAATAGTTTCCATATAACTTTTTCCCAGGATAAGGTGAGAAATAATTATGAAACTTCTTGTTAGTGGCTAAAAGGGCTGTTAGCTTTAAAAGGAATTTATGGAATTCTTTTATTTTGTTACATGTTCATAGAAAGCCTTAGCAGTGAAACGGGAGAAAATTTAATATCAAAACATTTAGCATTTTAAATTTGTTTACTCTAGATATGCATTATTTATTTTTTGAATTAGCATTAAATGTTTAAATCCTTTAAAATTTTAATATTTTAAAATCAGATGTTAGCTACAACTATATTAAATCTCATACAGATATACAGGGAGAAAAATGGTTTTAAATAGAAAGATCAGGCTGGGTGTGGTGGCTCACACCTGTAATCCTAGCACTGTGGGAGGCCAAGGTGGGAGGATCACTTGAGGCCAGGAGTTCGAGACCGGCCTGGGGTAACACAGTGAGACTTTGTCTCTACAAAAATAAACAAATAAATAGATCACAATTATAGAACTTTATTATATGGAGTTTCTTAGGAGATTTTCAAAACCTTAAGTATTCCACATGTTTAAGAAAAGGTTTAAGCCATGGGTTATAGAGTCTTTTGAACAATAACATTTAAGTTGTCAAAGGAATCTGATTCTTAAGATAGTGTTTGTGTCCGCTAAGGTGCGTTAGAGGCAGGTGTGTCTGAGTGTCTGCTGCGTGCCGGGTCACCTCTGAGGCGCTGTTGGGTGCGCTCCTCACGGAAGCGCTCTCTGTCCTTCTGCGTGACTCTGACTTCCTGAATGGTGCCTACTTTTTAAAGACTGAGGTTTTTGTTAAACTCATGTGTAAAAGTGATCTGCTTTAAGTTCTGTGGGAAGAGTTCTAATCATCTCAGGACTGCAGAACTGAGTTCCTTTGGAGAATGCACTGGAAATATTACAGTTATGTGCCTTTTCGGTTGTTTTGTTATTTCGTTTACCAGCTCATTTCTGTAGGGGAGTTTTCAGAGCTTGTGAAAAACTGCCTTGAAGATCCAGTGTTTGGAGACTGGGCTTGCTTAAGTTGGTGCGGACTTAGCAGCAGTTTGCCTGTCATGAGACAAACAAACCTTATTTGATCCCCCTTATTGGGGGAGGATAGGTTACACATTGCCTTGGGAATAGTGCTTTTACTTTAAAATGTTTACAGATTGCCAGAACTAAAATGATAGGTCTGCCTCTTTATGAATTTTGAAAGATTCTGTGAAACTCCTGGTACAAGATCTGAAGAGTGTGGCGTGACTGCCGAGTTTCCCTTTCTGTGAAAACCTGCTGAGTGGCAGTGACCTGTGTGCCCGTTAGGAGGCTGAACAGCAGGCCGCACACCCTGCCCTCGTGTCCAGGTCCGCACAAGTGGTCTGGGCCGGCAGCCCCGGCACTGTGGAAACTTCTGAGAAAGGCAAATTCTGGAGGCCCACCCAGATCCCCTGGGTCAGATGCCTGGGGGTGGGGAGGTGGGGCCTCGCAGTCTGTCTGAACAGACCCTCCAAAACATGTTTGAGAACTGCTGGAACAGTTGGTAACAGTCACTCTTATTTGGGAAGATTTTTCAGTTTTATACATTTTATGGGATGAACTTTCTAAAGTCATTTAGAAAACGTTAGTCCATGCAAAGACGCGTTTATTTCACATCGTTTCGGGTCTGCAGTGTTGCGGCACTGAGTGTATTGGTCACAGTTGGTGCACCAAATGATTCTGAATGCTGTGTGGTTTTTGGTGTGTTTTTTTGAGACAGGGCCTTACTCTGTGGCCTGGGGCAGAGTGCATTGGCAGGATCATAGCTCACTGCAGCCTTTAACTCTTAGGCTCAAGTGATCCTCCTGCCTTAGCCTCCCAAGTGGCTGGTACCACAGGCACATGCCACCTTATCTGGCTAATTTTTCTATTTTTTTTGTAGAGACTGGGCCTCGCCTATGTTGCCCAGGCTCAAATTCCTGGGCTCAAGTGATCCTCCCACCTGGGCCTCCCAAAGTGCTGGGATTACAGGCGTGAGCCACTGTGCCTGGCTGAATGCGTAAAATGATGCAATTCAAAAGGATCGAAGAACTGTTGAGTCAAATTGTTCTTCGGTCTTGTAAGGAAAAGGGAGTCTGAGGAAAAGGGTTGTATAGCTTTCTTAGAAAGAGTTACTTGGCCATTTGAGTGACAGCAAGTTTAATTGAGTATGTCAGAATATTATTTACTTATGTGATTTGGTTTGATTTTCATACTTTGTTCCTGAGTGGTTCTAGGTAGAGACAAACTTGTTTGGGACTCTAGCAACATTTGTACAAGCTTCATTGGGACGCTTTTGTTTTGTCCTGGTTGGGATATTTTGAGGTGAGATTTGCTTGCTGATAAGTAAATTAGGGTCTTTGCTTTTGGTGTAGTTTATTCAGTGAGAAACGGCAGAATGTCTGCCGTTTGCCAGGTGCTGTGCTCCTGGGCTTTCTGTCCCCATGCCAGTGTCCCACATCAGTCTATCCCTGGCTGTGCCGGCCTCAGCCACTGCCCTCGCTCACCTGGGAAGTCTGTGCTCATGTTCACTATTCATGTCGTCTGCATTTCTTGCTTAGAGTTACAAATCCTGCCGTAAACACTTACAAATAACCCTTAGTATCAGTTACTTTAGCTTCGAAAATCTAAGGTGAGTTGATGTCCAAGGTCATCCATGGTGATGGTAAACATGACAGTGATTTTACAGCTATCCATAATTTAATGTAGGTTATAGGTCATGTGTAGGCTATATTATCAAATATTTTAAAGATATCTAATTGGAGGAAAAAGTAAATATATATATATATAAATTCCTGTATTTCTTTAAATGTAGAACCATGAAATTTTTTAAATTTTGGTTTCTAAGTAGAGAAATACTGGCTTTAGAGTTTATGTTACTAATGATAAAATTATTTTTCTTGCTCTTAATGTAAAAAGATAGATATATAAATTACAGAATATACTCATACATACATCACCTCTTAACAGTGAGCTTTGAGTGTCTCTCTTTTAAACGGTCCCTTACAGTGATTAATCTTACATAAGACATAGGGCTCCTTCCTGAAACTCATCAGGCTGAAGGCAGAGCCTCTCAGCTCCTAGGGGAGCCAGTGTTAAAAAGTGCAAGTATAATGACACTTTGAGTCTCCAAATGGTCCTTTAAAACAAACATTTTGCTGTGAAAGATGCAGAGAAACTGCTTTTATCTCCTGGACTCTCAACAGAATGAGGCCTAGGACTTTCATGGTAAGGACTGGGTGGTAGCCCCGTCTGAGCAAGATGAAGGCCACTTCCCCCAGGGGCAGTCCTGAGGTCTCCCCAGTAGTGACAGAGGCCTTTGAGGGGACAGCTTTGCTTGTATTTCCCATTGCTGGTTGACCAATGTGCTGATCCGTTTGTCCTTGCATGTCCGTGTCGGGGTTGCAGCATGAAGCGCGCCAGCTCTCTGAATGTTCTTAACGCGGGTGGCAAGGCCGCTGAGGACCGATTCCAAGTAAGGAGCCTACCCTGCCCGGGTCACGTCCTGGGCTACTGGGTTGCGGCACAGGTCTGCCTGGCTGCCACTGCTGTTCCAGCAGAGCAATGCGGACGTTTTGGTGTTTCTGTTCTTAGGTCGTCTAACGGCATCGTAACGTTCTGCATAACTGTCAGTTATGTGCATTGTGGGAGTGTCACCCTGAACATTCTCCCCGTATTATCATAGTTAATGATACAATGATCTTTAAAAATAGTTTGACCTAATTATTGGTAAAGTAATACCAAAGCTTGACCAGTTATTAATTTATATTTTAGCCTCTAATAAGTTTATAACTAATTCACTGTCTAGCTAAGCTATCGTTCAGTGTTTTAAAACTATTCAAAATTTTACTAACACAGTGACTCAATATACTGTCACTTTGACACTAAAATCTTTAGCACTTGGTCAGGGTGTCCAAGTCTTACACAAACCCGTCATGTTTTATGTGTTTCCCCTTCGCGTGCGGGAGTTGGCATCCCTTCTCCAGCACAGAGCTTCAGTCCACCTTCCTTCCAACACCTGTATGGCTGCCGGGGCTCGCCAGCCCTGCCCTGTTTCTCAGGTGCTCTGAGCAGACTCGAGCTGCTGGGACTTGGCAGTCACTGCCCCTGTGCTGGTGCTTAGAGTGTGTGACGGTGGCCAGGCTTCCCGTCTCCTGCCAGTCGCCCAGGTCCAGTTACTAAAATGAGGGCTGGCTGTCGATAGAACTGGGCCTCCCAGACAGGCCGCCCCTGCCCCCACCTGTCTCCCCAGCACCCTTGGGAGGCTGTTCATCAGGCCTCTGGGTGGCAGCTAAGGAGCAGGTAGGATGCTGGCAGTTTGCTTGAGGCACCTCCAGCAATGACAGGAAAACAAAGTCGTCTTGTTTTACAAAGGCCAGTAGGTGACCCAGCCTTACACGACATCTCGGGGTTCCCACGTGCATGTCTGAGCACCGGGCCCCTGTGCGCTGAGTTACGCAGCTAGTGTTGCTAGGCTGAGAGACTTGAATCTGGCATCGTTTGAAGTAGTGGTCAAGTATAATTTTTCCATTTGTTTTTTCACACAGGAACGAAATAATTGTCTGGCAGACTCGAGAACTCTGAGTGCCAGCCACACTGACGTGGCCCAGTGAGGGCCGGGCAGAGTAGGTGACCCCGAGTCTCACGGAGCCCTGAGGCCCTCCCAGCTCTGCGTGCCCCTCCCGCTGTGCCCGCAGGTGCCAGGCTGCACTCCTTGGTGGGCAGGGCTTCTTTTTCTAGATAGTGATGTCCACTCACCTCTGGAGGCCTTCCTTTTAAAAAGACCCAGGGCACCTGTGCCCCAGAATTCTGTTAGTGACTGAGAGCCACTGAGACCTGTGGGGCCAGCAGGGCACAGCCCAGGGAGGCAGATGTGGGCTGGCATTGGCTTCAGCACCTTTGGAATCGGCCGCTGCTCATGGACATTGCTGTGCCTGCCGCCTGCCACCTTTTTGCCTTGACATCAAACTCTGTTTTAAATTTTGATATTGTGATAAGGCTGTACATTAAGAATCTGAAACTTAAAGTGCATCTTTTTCAAATGATAAGCACTAGTGATCTGACCTGCAGCAGTAGCAAAGCCTGAAGTTTAGGGGACAGTGGTCGTAAGAAATGAGAAAATGAGTCACTTACGCCAGGGGCTTCACTTCTTCTAGATCTCTGTTTCTTTTTTTTTTTTTTTGAGACAGAGTTTCACTTTATTGCCCAGGCTAGAGTGAGTGCCGTGGCGTCAGCCTAGCTCACAGCAACCTCAAACTCCTGGGCTCAAGCAATCCTGCTGCCTCAGCCTCCCAAGTAGCTGGGACTACAGGCATGTGCCACCATGCCCGGCTAATTTTTTCTATATATATATTTTAGTTGGCCAATTAATTTCTTTCTATTTTATAGTAGAGATGGGGTCTCGCTCTTGCTCAGGCTGGTCTCGAACTCCTGAGCTCAAACG